>JAOTQK010075600.1:0-10172 GCA_025642025.1 Rhododendron ferrugineum | reverse complement strand
ATGAAATAAGCAGTAACTATATCAAATCATGCTACATGATTGATGCAAACTCCATGAGTTTTAGAACATGACTTATGCTTAGGTATCAAATAGGCAGCGGTTTTATTTGCTTAAAACAGGACACGAATTTAAAACATAACGTGGAACAGCATGGTATCTTATATCAAATCGAGAGAAGAACAGGAGTTGCAAACCAAACTGTTCCCCAAAATACCTCTACCGTACGGTAGAAATGTGTGCCGTACGGTGGACGTATGAGGGATTTCAATTTTAATTTCTTATAGTGTTTTAAACAATTTAGGCCCAGGGGGTCAAATAGAGTATCAATGATTTTCCTACGACTGGAGCCACCATCGTTTGAGGAGAGGTTAAAGTCGCCTTAATTCGCTCAAAAGCTTGCTTGTGTTCCTGCTTCCATTCAAACTTTGCATTGCCCTTCAATAGATCCGTAAAGGGTGCTGTGATTTCCACCAGTGCGGGGATAAAACGTCGCAAGTAAGAGACCTTCCCCAAGAATCGTTTGAGCATCTTCTGGGAGTGGGGCGGGGGCATTTCCGCGATAGACTTGATCTTGGCTCCATCTGCGTTAATGTCGTGTCGATGTACGAGGAATCCCAGGAATTTTCCCGCGGTCACACCGAACGCGCTCTTGAGAGGGTTCATCTTGAGGTTGAATTTCCTGCATCTGTCAAACACGGTGGTTAAGTCCGCGAGATGGTCCTTCCGCTCCTTCGACTTCACCACCAAATCGTCCATGTAATCTTCTATTATTTTGTGCATTAGGTCACAAAAGATTGCTGTCATAACCCGCTGATATGTTGCTCCCGCGTTTTTGAGCCCAAAAGGCATCACGATGTAGTAGAAATTTCCTAGCGGGGTCTAGAAGGCTGTCTTCTCTGCGTCTTTTGGGGCCATCTTTATCTGATAATACCCGCTGAACCCGTCCATGAAGGAGAACATCTGGTGGCCCAAGGTGGCATCCACCAGTGTATCGATGTGAGGGAGCGGAAATTCATCTTTTGGGCACGCCTTGTTAAGGTCGCGGAAGTCGACACATACTTTGATTTGGCCACTCTTTTTCTTGACAGGGACAATGTTTGCTAACCATTCGAGATACTGGATTTGGCGGATAAAGCCCGCTTTCCTTAGCTTTTCAACTTCCTCCTTGATCTGCCCCTCCAAATCGGGGTGATACTTCTGCTAGGACTACTTTGCTGGCTTTGAGTTGGGGAAGACGTCCAAATGATGTGCTACCAGCTCTGAGTCCAAGCCTGGCATTTCCTCATAGTGCCATGCGAAGACGTCTGAATTGTCACGCAGTAGGGTGACTAACTTCTCAAGGAATTCGGTATCCAACTCTTTGCTTATGAATATTGGTTTTCTCGAGCCCACTCTGCCGCTTAAGTCAATTTCTTCCAATGCCTCCTGCTGCGGCTTGGGCTCGTCTTTCATACATTCCAGGGCGAGTTCTGGATTTTGGATCATCTCTTCCTCTACCGCGGCACATGTTCCGCCGGGGCCCGAGGTTTCATGATCAGCCGCTGCCCCGGTGGACCGTCATAAGTAGTACACTGTCTTGCCCCTTGCTTCGTCTTGGCGATCTTTCTGGGTGTTGCAGCCTCCGCCGCAGGAGGGTCTCTTTCTCGCGTCTCTTGTTCCTCATCTTTGATGTCTTCCCACTTTGGGATCTTCACACCGCACGACCTGGCGGTGATTGCTTGAGATACTTCGCCTAGCTCCGAGAAGTAAACCACGTCCGAAAGATGTGCCTCGTGAGTGTCAAATGGGTTTTCTGATGCACGGATGATAACCTTCTTTCCTGCCCAAACTCCCTTCAAGCATTGATGATAACTGGATGGCACAACCACATACTTGTGCATCCAACTCCGGCCGAGAATGATCTGATAGTTCGGTTCTGCATTGATAAGGTGGAACTTAGTGGCCAAGCGGATTGCCCCCACCTCTAGATCCATGACAACGAATCCCAGGGACTGCTTTCGGTCTCCTCCGAATCCCGTGATAGTAATTGGTGACTCTACTATCTGATTGTCATGGATTCCCAACTTCTTGAATGTTGAGAGGGGCATGAGTTTTATGGAGGCCCCACCATCGTGAAAGGTTCTCTTCAACTCCATCCCGTTAACGCGGGAGTTAACGGGACGTGACATACAGCGGGCAGTTATTGGGGTACGGCACCCTTCTGTTTGCATCTGAGAAAGTAATAAAGTTGGATTCATCGCGGAATGTCCGTGGGACAGACCCTTCCGCAGACATGCAAGATTCTTGATGGACCTCTGCGATACTTATAATCGCCTTGGTGATTTCCAGCCTTGCTGCTGGTGTGAATCCGAAACCATCGAAGAACGTGCGAAACTTTGTACTATTTTGCAATGTCTTGACCGAAGCGTTGAGATCAGGTGTGACTGCGGGGGTCGCACCGTCTCTCAATTCTTTCGTGATTTCGTAGCAAGAGACCATAGAGGCCCATGATTCCTCTTCTTCTTCTTCCAGGTAGTTGTGGTTGTCCGTACCTTCGTCGTCTTCATACATGAACGGGTAACATTCCGCCATGTTTACCTCTCCATTGTGGTTCCCGTGAGCTGGGTAGAACTCTATGTGGATGTCGCGCCATCCTATCCTTAGCTCGTTTGCATTCTGCTTTCTCTTGAACAATCTCTTTAGTGATCAACAGTTACTAGTTGGGTGCTTCGTATGCCTGTGGTACATGCAATAGCGCGGGTGCTCGCGATCTTCTCGCGTCGGCTCGTATTCCACTAGGGGGAGTTCCAACTCTCCATCGGTCACCCAGGCGTTCACCAAAGCTCGTACTTCATCCATGCTGCAAGGGTAATCTGGCGCTGGCCTGGGCTCGCGCTCCCTTCGCTTTCTTCCGCCAGCGGCTTATTGTCCGTGCGGTGTGTCTGGAACAACGACGGTGGCATTCACTGCTTTCCCCTTCCAACTGTCCTTCCTGGCTGGGTTTACCACATGGCGGATGTTGTACGCATATTCTAATAGGGTAGAGAAAGCTCCCAATTTCAAATTAATGAGTAACATCTTGAACTCATCCATCATGCCCCCAATGCAAATTTCAAAGAGCTTGGCCTCCTTAACGGACTCAGTACAATCAACCACGCGGTCCTGGAATCGCTTGATATAGTCCACCACGTCTTCGCCGCTTGTCTGCACTTTCTTCGTCAAACTAATCACCGTCACCTTCTCGCGTACTTGGAAGAATTTGGCATAAAAGTTGTTCACCATTTCCTCCCAAGTGGCGATCGAGTAAGGCTCCAAGTTGACGTACCATGTGTATGTGCAGGAGATGAGAGATTTTGAGAACTCGCGGAGTCGCAAGTTGGAATCTTATGCATGGGCGCCAAGAGATTCTATGAAGTAGACCACGTGTTCTTGAGCACTACCTTCCTTACCATCAAATTTCACAAACTTCGGTGGGGTGTATCCTTCCGGATAGGGTAACGATACGATTGTCATAGGGTATGGAGGGCGGATATTAGGACTGGGAAGGTAAGGTAGGACCGTCTTTGCCTTTTCTTTGTTCAGGAGGGCCTGCACTTCTGCCAGAGTGATGAATTGCCCTGCGGATGGGGCGCTGGCTTCAGCAATAACTGGCTCTTTTCTGCTTGCTTCGCTCTCCTTCTGTTGGTCCAACAGGGCCTGAACTTCTACCATGGTAATGTAAGGTCCTGTGGACGTCGTGTTGGTACCATCAACGACAGCTTCTTTCCCGCGAGCACCAACGGGGTTTCCAACGATACCTCCCACAAGCACTAGACGCAAGTGGTGAGGCACGGACAAGAGGATCTGAGGTTGTGCTATTTGGCTAGTGCTGCCCCCAGCATGGATCTGCTGGTGCTCGTCATTTTGACCGACCGCGGCCTTTGGGAGCATCGCCGAGATGAGTTCAGTAAGGCCTGTGAAGGCCGTGAGCAACTACTTCTGCGTCTCAAGGAACTGTCGCTGGCAGTCCTGGAGAGCCTGTAGTGTTTGTGCGGCTGCACCCGCGCTATTGGTCTCTACTACCTCCTCGAGGGTCGGTATGGTGTTATCTTGCGCCGTCATTATTCTACGACGCGATGGTTTGACGTATTCCTTGGAATGAGTGCTAACCATAAAGCAAATGACACCTCCCCAATAGAGTCGCCTAATGTAGGGAGGAGGGTTCCACGAGGGTTGCTTATGTGTGAATTCGTGTGAGCTGGAGAGGCGCGATTGGTTGATAGTTAGCGGATAAAAAAGGGGAAGCAATCTTGTGGGGTGACGGAAGGAGCAAGAGGCACAAGAGAGACAAAGGCAACGTGTCCCTTGTTTCCTCCGTGGGAGTTACGTCCAACTTTTCGTGAATGGAATGGATGAGGTCACCTTTTCTCTGGGAAAGAATGTTCTCCTTCCTCAAATTCAGTGCCTACCCACTCTTTCTCCAGAAAAGTCAGCACTATCAAATCATTGGGCATGTCAGGGGTATTTATAGGGCACCTGGGCCTAGGTCAGGCCCAGGAGGGCGGTCCTACGAAACCCTGACACGTGTCCCTACTGTACCTCCAGGCCTTGGAGAAACTCGTCCTCTCACGGAAACTTTTCCGCGGGAGAGCTCGAATCTCCGCGGCGCCTCCTCCATCCCAAGCCACAAGGAATTCCACAATTCCCGCTTTTGCAAGGTCGCGACCCGCGGCGATCGTGTTTTCTCCACGGAGTCTCTTCTGGACCCTACCTCCAGGCCGGGATGGAACTTCGGGAATTCTTTAATGTAGTTTCCTTGTGATTATTAGTATTCATCAATCCGTAGAACCTTTCCAAGGTTTCCCGCTGCTGAGGCCACTTCAAGGTACATTTGGTCCTCCCGCAGGACTAGCAGGGGTCCCGCAGTAGCTTCCTTTTCTGCGGATAATTTCCGCGGGCAGATCCTTCTATTTTTGCATACATGTCCTCTTTTCATTGGGTAGTCAACTTTTCCTCTTTTGAATCAAGTTTTGACCAAGGGCTTCCTTCCGCACGGGCCACATTGCCACGTGCCAGAAGGTAATTTGAGGGTCAAATAGTCTCCCTTGGTCATAGATTAATAATTTTGACTGCACCTTCACCTTGCAGCCCCAAATCCCAACTGCCTTTCTCTTCACAGCATACTGCAAAGAAGTTGAGAATTTGATAGCATAAGAAGACAATTCAAAAACAAAAGCCATGTATAATTGCGAAATGCCTGGTGACAATAACAACTACAATTAATTCATATGACCAAGAACCTCCATACCTTCCCACAAAACTCGCAGAAGTATTTGCTATGCTGACTTGTAGAGACCCGTATTTTTTCGAAAATGGTTTAAAGGTATTATAAATGCTAGAATATCGAATAAAAGAGAAAAATTTATGAGTTTATTTGATTTGGGGCTTAAATGGTAGGATTGAGACTTGAGGGAGTGTGGGTGTGATAAAAAGATATAGAGGTATAAATAGGGGATGTGTGTGTAGGGGATAATTGTATCTCTCCTTTTCTCTCTCTCTCATCCGGTCTCTCCCTCTCTCCACCGACTCTCTCTCTCTCTCTTGCTCTTTCACTCAAAACCCCACTCAATCTCACAAAAAAACTCAAGGATCCATCTCTAGAACGCAACCTCGGGCTCGTATCGCGTTGGGTGAGGCTTGGGGGGAAGATCTTGGAGGATTTCGGAGCTTTGGAAGCTAGGGCTCGTCCAAATCGCTTGAATCTTGGTTATCGTCGCGAGGTAGGGATTTCTTACTCTCTTTATCTGTTTATGAGTTGATTTCGTGCTTCAATCGAGTTTGAATCGTAGGCCTTCGTGTCCTTGAAAAGCTGTCAAAAATCTGTAGAAAATCGCCCAAAATCGCGTAGGGATTGATCCCTAAACTTGGGGGATCGATCCCCCTTTTCGTTTCTGGACCAGCAAGCCCAGCGATCGATCCCTCCCCTCTCTGGAAATTCTGCTAGCTTTTTGGGTTTCAGCCCAACTTCAAACGGCCGTAACTTCTTCGTCCGATGTCCGATTCATGCAAACTTTATATCGAATAGAAGATCTTGAAGTCAGCTTTCATTTGCAGCCAGAATCACCCATAGACTCTTAGTACATAGAAAGTTATGGTCATTTGAGTAGAGGTGTGTCAGTCTGCCGATGTTTGTGGCGATCCCTAAGGTTGTTCTTGTTCCGTGTTATGATTCCCTATATAATTAGAACATGTTTAAGTCACTCTTGAGCATGATTGCTTACATCCTAATGACTCATTGTTCGATCTTGTCTCTTGGCACTCATTTGAGTAAAATATTAGCGTCGTTGGGTAGTGAATGTACCGTAAGGTTGACAGGAGTACCGTGGGTTATAAAGGACAATGTGGTGAGTGTTATGGGTAGACATGAGCATGTCTAGTGATTCGATGGGTAGTACTATGACTCGTATCCTCGTGCCTCATCTTGTTGAGCTCCCTAGGATCCCTTGGCAATCGTTTTATTAGATTCTCGTTTAGAACCTAACTGGTGGTGTGTCGTGGAGTTGTTGTGGGTTCGGTACGTGACGTAGGGCATCATGATAGACTTTGAGGAATAACGTGAATTTAAGGTATTATTCAATGTACAATGTGACATAGATATATGAGTTTGTAATGCATTGTGTGATGATGAATGAAAGAATGAGACCTTGGGAAAATGTTGTATTCTCGTATACGAATTGATAACGCATGAGTGTATGTGTGAGTTGATACTTGTGAATTAAGGGTCCTGCAACGCAAGGTGTGGTAATGCAGAGACTCTAGAGGGCCCACAACACAAGGGGTGGTAATGCGGAAACCCAGGTGGAGAGGATTCACTGTGACGCAAGGGGTGGTAGCACATCTGAATGTCTAGCATGATGAAGGGAAGTATGAATGACTTTGGAAGTTTATGTTGATGTTTGGACTGTTTGTTGCATGAGATTGTGGTTATTAAAAAAGAGAATGAATGGTTGTTTCTATCAAGGTTTTTATTAAAGAAAGAATTCTGAGTTTTGAAAAGAGGATTTTTATTAAAAATCCTCCGGTATTCTTGAGCGAATCAATGGATCCGGTATTTGGGCACAAATCAACGGACTTCGGCATTAAGCTCGAATCAATGGAGTTTGACCCGTAGTGGTCTTGAGTTTTTCTCAAAATCGTTTTGGAGAATCACAAAGGAAAGCTTTATTAAATGAGGATCAATGGTGAAAGGCATGAAATGAGAAAGTTATTTCTGGCATTTATTCGAAGAGTTATTAGATGATTGATCAGTTGTGTATTTGTTAGATCGATATGGTTTTAAATGCTGCTTCTAGTTGACGTATGATTGATCAGGGTTACTTCTAAGATGTTCGGTCATTTCTAAGATGTTCGAAGTCCATAAATCTAAATTTGTTAGTTCTTGTTGGTGACCCCTTTTGCATCCCATGCTCGTTTGTTGAGTCTCATTCGCGTTTGGTGCATACTTCATCGCATTTTCATATAACTTGAGTATAGATTTCTCTACTGGGCTAGTGTAGCTCAACCTATCATTTTCAGGTACAAAGCAAGGAAGTTGGCATGACGTGCATCTCGTGCTTATTGATCATGTGTTTCAAAGGTATAAAGAGGCGATTTTATGCTTTTATCTTGAAAGATGTATTTGAAGGACGATCATTGTAAATGTAATATAAATTTGGTATTTACTTGGGGTTTCGAGCCAGGATTGTAACTTTTGTACTTAACTTTGAGAACAGGGAAAAATATGTCAATTGGGTATTATCGGTACTTCGGTAATGGCATTATTTATTGAAAACGATTATTATTTACGTTAAAAATCGAGGGCGTGACAGACTGACCTTCATCTTCTTAATCTGCTTTCGCAGACTAGCCCCATAGCGGGTACCTGAAACAGAAAATTTAGGAATTTAGGAGTGTACTGCCAGGAACAATTTTAAGAGCGGAGTGGAATAAAAAATGTTAAATAAAGCACATGACATACAAATGCAGAAAGTGATTGTAATACAGGAATCTAGCTAAAAATCATAATTGAAATAACATACAGGTTTATTTTTTTGGCAGAAATAACTAAGTGAAAGAAATATATGGTCAGGCCATGTTCGCTTTTAAATCGCTGAGTCTAATATAAAATCCTACAAATCAGACCGAAAGAAATACTTATGCCTCACTGACAACAGACATTCGAAAGCCTTTCCCGCTACAATAATTAACTAAACCCTGTGATCTCCTTGACAAACCCAATACATGATATAAGAAGCTCACAAGTACAACGTTCTTATCTTTTCTCATCTTTTATGTGCCCTAGCCTTTGAGAATAAGAAATGCCAAGGATCCGAACATCATAGATATATACTCCTATTTTACTATGAAACCTGCTCAAAATTGACTCAAAGGATTGTCACCCAAGTTCAACACAAAAAAAAGCATTTCTAAGAATTTTAACAATTGAGAAGCAAAGTTGTAAAGGAGAACCATACACAAATTAAAGCATCGAGCAATCTTAACATTCTCTTATCAGTTACCATACTTTCCGACATTGTAAGGGGGGAAAATCCGCTTAGTGCTAACTCTAGCTTTTTGGTGAACAGTTTCACGTGCCTCCTCGCCGGATCCCTAGCCTTCTACCGGAACCCTAACTGCAAAACAGACAAGGGTGAGCGCACCTTTGCCTCTCGTCGGCAAAGGCCCTCCGATGCCAAGGTCAATATCACGTACTCTCAAGAAACCCTAATTATCAGTAGGTAAATAAATCGATTGCTACCAATTGCATACCTTTTACCTCTAGGTTTATCTCGTATTTATAGATGTTCGTTTTCTTGCTGCCCAAGCATACTAATTGCCCATGGTTTCCTATCCCGTATAGAAAACCCAGAATACAATGGATTCTCGTTCCCTTATTGGATCACACCTTCAATCTCTATGGGATTCTTTCCCCAAGCCGAGTATCCTATCCTCATTAGGAAACATAGCTAGCATCCCTCATTCGCGGGATCTTGTTCCATCTCCTAAGGTCACTCCAAGACAGGACACTCCTACTGTTCGGCTATCTCATCGCCGAACAGCCCATGCTCGTTACTGGCCTCTCGTGCCGTCGTTATCTCTACCGCCGATCATCACCTTGATCGGAGGTAGGGTCCAGCGTGGACCCATCTGTCACGTGTTCCTTACATTTGGGGCTACTTTCCCCAAAGTTCTCCTTTTGTTTGGCTTTCAAATGCCGAACAGACTACTTGGATCAATGACTTCACGTGTCACTGGTTCAATCTCATGGACCAACAACTTCTCATGTTTACTAGCCCTTGGCCCCGTACTGACTTCCTGGGCCAATGACTTGTCATATCTCTGGTCCATATCGCCGACCACCGTCTTGCACGGCGACTGTCCCTATCATACTAGTACCATGGTCCCACATACCATGTGCTCGGATCCCATTTTTGCTTGTTCGGGAATACCTCCCTACAATTGCTCCCCAGCTTTACTTGTTATTTTTATTCAAATGACGAGCAAAGCTCCTAAGAACTGAGCAAATTCGTCCTGCTCCTGCACCTTGTTCCATAGAATTAGTGCAATTTTCATCATTAGGCCAGCCCAAACGTCTCATCGTTGGGCTGGACAGGCTTTTCCAGTCCTTACCTTTATTCGTGGCACACATCGTACTGCCCATATTAGATGCAAGCAGATGTTTTCGTGAAACGAGATGCACAAACGGCGTCTGGGGTGACGTTTCACATACGTCACCCCACTAACTTGGGTACTCAGGGGATTTCGTCCCCAATGCAAACCCACATTTTGCTTTCTAAGTCCTCCTCTGTAAAAGGAAGAAAGGCAATTTGTAATGACCCTGATTTTTGGTAAATAAAATTTTTGTTAAATATTTGAATTTTATTTTAATTACTTGGATTAGCTTTTAAAATTCCTTTTTAATTTCCAATAATCTGTCATAATTAGATTTGAGACTTATAAATTATATCTTTTCACATCGGACAATCTAGTCATTTTCTAAAGACAAGTAAGCTTGTAAAGATGCTTATAGATTTTCCTAGCTAGTAAATAAAATCCTTAAATTATATTTCTTGGATAGAAACCCTACTTAGCAAGTCAAGTTATTTCCTAACTAACTAGTTTGGCCAATCCAATTACCTTTCAAAGCTAGTTTCATCTAGTTGAACCTTATGACC
>JAOTQK010075488.1:0-10188 GCA_025642025.1 Rhododendron ferrugineum | reverse complement strand
ATGTTATTACTCAAAGTTTTGGGTTAGAACATAATTAAACATATAAAACAGTATATATCAACTCTTTCAAACCCTAGCTCTCTCTCCTCGGTCAACATTAACTCAAAGGCCAGAGCTATCTCACGATCGACAACAGCGCTCTCTCTCTCTAATGTGTGTGCGTGTGTATTTGATCTGGTCTCACTCTCGCTTTCGGTATATATGTGCGCGCGTGTATGGATAAAAAATTAAAAAATATATTTAAGTATCTAGATATACACGTGGTGTGTCCTCCCCCATGTCCGTGTCCCTTTTTTTTTTTGAATTCCCGTGTCCCCATGTAAGTGTCCGTGTCCGTGTGTGTGTAGCAAGCACTATCATGAACCTAATCTCCTCTTGGTCGTTGTATCAGTATGTTAGGAAATTGGGACATGGGGACACGAAGGGGGACACGGCTCGAGACACAGGTGGGACACATTTAGGGACACAACGGGGGTTCGTCTATAATTTTTTAAATTTTTGGGGTGGTTATGTTATTACTCAAAGTTTTGGGTTAAAACGTAATTAAACATATAAAACAACATATATCAACTCGTTCAAACCCTAGCTCTCTCTCCTCGGTAACATTAACTTAGAGGCCAGAGCTATCTCACGATCGACAACAGCGCGCTCTCTCTCTCTCTAATGTGTGTACGTGTGTATTTGATCTGGTCTCACTCTCGCCTTCAGTATACATTGTATATATGTGCGCTCGTGTATGTGTGTGGATAAAAAATTAAAATATATATTTAAGTATCTAGATATACATGTGGTGTGTCCTCCCCCGTGTCCGTGTCCCCTTCTTTTTTTTTTTTGAATTCTCGTGTCCCCGTGTAAGTGTCCGCGTCCGTGTGTGTGTAGCAAGCACTATCATGAACCTAATCTCCTCTTGGTCGTTGTATCGGCGTGTTAGGAAATTGGGACATGGGGACATGAAGGGGGACAAGGCTCGAGACACAGGTGGGACACATTTGGGGACACGATGGGGATGCGTCTATAATTTTTTAAATTTTTGGGGGGGTTATGTTATTACTCAAAGTTTTGGGTTAAAACGTAACTAAACATATAAAACAACATATATCAACTCGTTCAAACCCTAGCTCTCTCTCCTCGGTCAACATTAACTCAGAGGCCAGAGCTATCTCATGATCGATAGCAGCGCTCTCTCTCTCTCTCTAATGTGTGTGCGTGTGTATTAGATCTGGTCTCACTCTCGCTTTCGATATGTTGTATATATGTGCGCGAGTGTATGTGTGTGGATAAAAAATTAAAATATATATTTAAGTATCTAGATATACACGTGGTGTGTCCTCCCCCGTGTCCGTGTCCCCTTTTTTTTTTTTAATTCCCGTGTCCCCGTGTAAGTGTCCACATCCATGTGTGTGTAGCAAGCACTATCATGAACCTAATCTCCTCTTGGTCGTTGTATCGGCGTGTTAGGAAATTGGGACATGGGGACACGAAGGGGGACACGTCTCGAGACACAGGTGGGACACATTTGGGGACACGACGGGGGTGCGTCTATAATTTTTTAAATTTTTTTTTTGGGGGGGGGTTATGTTATTACTCAAAGTTTTGGATTATAACGTAATTAAACATATAAAACAACATGTATCAACTCGTTCAAACCCTAGCTCTCTCTCCTCGGTCAACATTAACTCAGAGGCTAGAGCTATCTCACGATCGACAACAACGCGCTCTCTCTCTCTCTCTCTCTCATGTGTGTGCGTGTGTATTTGATTTGGTCTCACTCTCGCTTTCGGTATATATTGTATATATGTGCGCGCGTGTATGTGTGTGTGGATAAAAAATTAAAATATATATTTAAGTATCTAGATATACACATGGTGTGTCCTCCCCGTGTCCGTGTCCCTTTTTTTTTTTTTTGAATTCCCGTGTCCCCGTGTAAGTGTCCGCGTCTGTGTCCATACTACATAGAGCAAGCATAACAAGCAATATTTTCTTGCGATTTATGTTTTCAAATTAAGTAAACAAATTAGGATGCGAATGACCTTTCAGTTAAAGTATTGCATGATCTAATGATAACATAATAAATTGAAGCTTATATATTTCATAACAAGGTCTAATGCTCCATGCTTTCTAGGGTTGCTGTTATTTTGCCCACCGCTATACTTGTTGAATTGAGCTGGATTAAATTGACTTGAAAATTTTACGTGTCGTCCTTAATATGTATTATTAGCAAGAAACAATGTACTCTTAAAGGTATGCAAGGACATCCCTGTTATCTAGCAAACTAACCCTTGGCAAGAATGAAAATAATAAGTGAAATAATCACTGCCAATGAAATTAATGCAAGTACTATGTCGTAAGTTCTCAAGGTATATCAGGTTATCTTTTTCATATGCATGAAGTCTAGGCTGATTTTTCAAAAGGGCCACTGCAAAGCCTGTGCATGTACCCTCAGACTTTTCGTATTGACTATTGTGGTGAGTGCCAATGTAGGGATATGTCCACTGGCATGCCATTTGGAACCCCAAATTAATGTGATAACATGAAACTATGACAGAGCTCGACTGGGAACCGTTGTTGAAGGTACTAAGAGGGATAGTTATGGCTTTGAACCACATCCACAACCTGCCTATCCCGGTCATCCACGGTGATCTCAAGCCGGCAAACGTGCTGTTAGACGAGGTAAGTCTTAACATTTCTAGCTTAACTTTAAATAAAAGCAGCAGAGGAAATATTTCATTGTTTCATATTTGTTTGGATAAGAGAACTGAAAAGTGCATTTTCTTTAAAAAAGGGGGAAAAAAAAACGAGTTTAATACAAGACGGATATAAGCGAGACAAAAGCTAGTTTTTTGGCTTAACTTTGTACTACCTCCGTCCCATCTTTGTCCACTTTTAGACTTTTGAAGTTTTAGTCAGTCCAAAAACAAAATAAGATGTAAAATTGATGTCCCTTCGGTTTTGATATTTCTCTAATGTACAGCAAGGCAACCCCATACTGTGTGACTTTGGCCTCGCTACGCAAACCGGAGCTAATGCAAAGATGACGGTGACTGAATATGCCGACTCAAGCACCAACAGTAAGATTTCAGTTCATTTGCACATTTGTTCTATGAAATTTCTTGCACAAAGTAAAGACACCACCTGCAACTAATACACCACTAACACAACTAACGAAGCAATCACAGACACCAATCATTGCAAACCCGTTAACTTCATATGGCTGTGTAAAGATTATTTAAATCACAGTCCATATGCAAAGATCAGTTTAAATACTGTGGTTATGATAATAAAAAAAAAAGTTTAAATACTGTGGTTTTGTAAAGATCATTAAGATGATCAAATTCATAAGAATAAAAGTACAGAAGGCTGAGTCTAGCACAGATTGGGTGTGTCGTACCCACGAGGGATACAAGTGAATGGAGGACAACTGACTCAACGGAAGGAGTAGATTTAACAATAACATACTCGAGTACAAGGACTTATAGAATATCGGAAGTGCTGGCAAGGAGAAGAGATACTTTACTCCTACGAGAGCAAAAAATAGACAAGCAGATGATTATACAATAGGTAACAGATCTACATAGATTTCCTTGCCTTTTGAGTCTTTAGTTTATTTGTAATTGCTCGTTCAAACGTGCCAAAGAAATTTCCCTTTGAAACACCGGTTACCCTACTGTCTTTGGTTGGCAGATGAAAGCCCTACTGCTGACATGTAGAACACCTAAAGTGAAGGAAAATGTCAGAATGCATGTACAGTTACTAATTAACCTTGAATTGCTCAAAAGTCCAAAAGATGAAAAAGGAAAAAAAGAGTAGCAGTAGTTAACACAGCATTTCCAAGATTACGTGCTAAGCACTCTGGTACTGAGAATGATAGTGATGTACACTCCTATTGGTTGTAAGTTTAATTCCAAATAAACTGAGGTTAAGAGGATTGGATTGATGAGTAAGATCATATAAAGCTAATGAGGAATTCATCCCCTATCATTGGCAAGTAGAATTTAACTATGTCTAGTTATTGCCTTGCCATTTTATAGAGTGATGAATTTAACTGTGTCTACTGATAATAATTTTTCCTTTGTATGAATTTTGAATGTTAATGCTGAATTCCTGTTTTAATTCTGATTGTATTCTACAGATTCTGCATGCCCTGCGAGAGACATACATATGCTTGGGGTATTCATAATGAGTGTCATAACAGGCACAAAGGCTCGAGGTGGAGGAGTTAAGTACAAGTTCATCAGGCACCCTAAACCCGAAAAGATGATCCAACAAAGGTTGCTGAAAACTGGTTTGAAAAAACTAGAAGCCAAGGAGTTGGCATCCTTGGCTAAGGACTGTGTGCAGCCCTCCCATGGAAGTCGCCCAACAACAACTGAGGTCACCAGAGTCTTGGACCACCTCGCAGAGAAGATATCATCGAAGAGAAGTTTTATAGAAAGGCTTAAGGCCTTAGTAGGTTGTACGTGAGAGAGAGAGAGAGAGGAGGGGGGGTTGATTTTGTAGTTAGCTCTTTATTAGGCTTTCTGAAATTCTACAAAACAATTACTGAGAAGTGTAAGGCACAACTCACCTTTATGTTCCAAGCAGGGGAATCTTTGAATCAATTGCCTATTCTGCCAACAAACGCAAACAACATTTTTTTGATAAGTAATCTAAGGCAAATACCATTTGTATAAGAGTGCACTGTGCACATATCATGTAAACACAGAGTCATAGAGGATTTGCACATGAAAGTTCATTGGTCTACGACTCAAAGGTTGGTATGGGCTTGCCTTATGGTCCGTGAAATTTGGTTTGGATCAATTGACGTAGTCAAGTCCTTCCAGCCTAGTGGGGTCTAGATGGATATACGAACCTGGTCATCCTGCATTCCATATATGATACACAACAAGTTTGGTTGTTCTACTACGATAATCGTACATATGACAAGGGTGAGGTTCCAGTTATGAATTCAACATGAATCCAATTAATACCAGGGACAGAGGTAAGTGCAATGGTGGCGAGGCCCGGGCCTCCCCCAACCTTGCTAGAATCACACCAGTATAGTATAAAACGTTAAAAAAAAATATTTAAAATGTACTATATCGGCCCCTCTAAACTTTGAAGAAATAAACTAAAAGTGGTTACGTAGTGGAAAATAACTACTCCCCATATTTGTACATGTATGTTTTGATAATTATTATAAGTAGAAAGTGGCTATATTTTTCTTGAAAAACATTATTTCTTAGATTGCATGCCTGAATTACAAATGTAAGGAAAACTTAAAAATTCAACAACCATGTGAATATGTGTAATTCTCGGTTCTAAGTTTCAGCCTCCCCTCTTTATAAGTCCTAGCTCTGTCTTTGATTAATACAAATCACCAGCAATCCATCCGGGCAAAAGGTGATGCTTTAAAATTAATCTTTACACCGGCCAAATCCGGTTCAGTAAGTGAGATTATGTGAAAAAATAAACAAGAACTCCTGGATTCATACAATGAAGCATGTGTACTACGAATGTTCTAAAGGTCCTATCAAAAATAGCATTTAGACCGGCAGAATCTCTACCCCAATGCCCCGCAACTGCACAAAAACAAAATGACCATGATATAGTTGTGCCGAACATCATATGACTCACACCTACAAAAGTAAAATCAAGAACATAGCAACTCTTCATTTCATCGGATGGCATAAAAATTGCAATATAAAAACTGCTAGAGTCATACAACCAATGACCAAAAAAAATCAAAGCACTAGGACGAAAAGAAATCAACAAATCAACAAATCAAAGGACTAGGACTTGGCGTGTATACATATGTATTTTTGGCACGTGCCTGGCATGTACAACATGGATACTGCATGGATACGGCGACTTCGTAGGTGTGTTGGTGCTTCATTGGCGGTAAACAAACTATATTCTTGCTTAGATATATATAAAATTTGGTAGCAATTTAGCTCAACAAGTTAAACCAAAAGCATTCCCCTTCAAAAAAAATAAGACAAAGAAAAAGAAAAAAGAACAAGTCAATATGGCAATAATCATTTTGATAAGTCAATATAGCAATGATCATTTGGATAAGTAAATGTGGCACTCGATTTGAATGGGCCCCAGCTTTCTCATCCACATCTTCAGAAAGTTATGTTCAATGGTGTCCAAAGATTTTTCCATTTTGCATCACTAGACGTATTGCTAATGATGTGAAGCATTAGGAGATTAGGAAAAAAACTGATTCAATTGAAAAATGAAAGTAGGGAACATGTACAAGGAGGCACTCCCGTACTTTTGGGTAATCGGGCCATGTTGTTTTGGTCTAAATAAACTAATAGAGAAATTATTTATAAAAAAAAAGATCCAGAGTAAATTCCAGTGATAGCACCACAGTAAAAGAAACAAAAGCAAACTAAAAATAATAGAAATAAAACCTCTTAAAGAAATGAATGAATGACATTTACAAGTTAATTACCTCATGA
Source organism: Rhododendron ferrugineum (assembly GCA_025642025.1). Lineage (NCBI taxonomy): Eukaryota > Viridiplantae > Streptophyta > Magnoliopsida > Ericales > Ericaceae > Rhododendron > Rhododendron ferrugineum. The sequence goes on along the minus strand of JAOTQK010075488.1, from coordinate 3,742 downwards.
TCCCGAAGAGCTTTCTCACAGCCGAGATCTGCACCAGATTAAAAGGAGATAGTGAAAGAAAATCAGATACAGACCTTAGAGCCAAATATTCACTAATTGATCTAATAAGTAGAAAGAGAAAAGAACATAAAAGTGATAGTTGTCAAATCGTGAATCGAATTGGTCATTTTTCGAATCGTGAATTGAATCGACTCGTGAATCCCTCCGATTCAGTCATGACTTCTGTAATGCGTAGAAACCTATGTTTATTGATTAGGGTAACAACAATATATACTACAAATGAAAGATTTAGGCCTAAATCAATACAAACCTTCTTCTAAATGATGATTTGATAATAACGTGGAGTATTAGATAAGCTACTTCTATTGCAACTACCAAGAGATGACGATTCGAAAATCCTACTTATGATTCTTTTTGTACAAAAGAGTTATAAGTACAAAACAAACCCTTAGAAGGTCTATAGGGTTGTTATATTCCCTTTATCTTCTTCATTTTCGATTCACTCTCGTAATAAATCTCCTTTTTTTATTATCTATCCATATAACATAGACAAAAGATGACATATAACCATATTAAAGAGCTTAAAAAATAGTTTGAACCCTTTTCAAACAACAAAAGAAGCAAAACAAGAGTAAAAAATGAAATTCAGAAATTTTAAGTGAATCGACCGATTCACCGATTCACTTACGATTCCCAACTATACCCGATTCAGGCAGCTGATTCATATCGCTTACCCACCGAATCGTATCGAACTGTACGATACGAATCGTGAATCGTACGATTTTGACAACTATACATAAAACTGAGAAACAACGAAATAGATCTCTAAAGCTGTTGGAATAAATAAAACTACTTTAAGAACAAATCAGTTCAATCCTTGTAATTCAATCACACAAACGTAAGAAAGAAGAAAAAGAAATAGCTCGAAACCAAAAACACAGAAGGAAAAAACAGTAAAACATATAGGAGTAACTTATCAATTGAGTGGTAGGGGAGAGCCATCTCAAACTCTATGACCTGACCCTTTGAGCAAAATCCCAATCATTACTTGACAAATCAAACAAAAAGAGCTAGGACTGTAGTTCCTCAATTGCCAGTTCATCATGTCTAAAGGGCAGGAAAATCATGGGTTAAAACCTTAAATCTTACTCCACATAAATCAAACTTGAATCCCGCCAAAGTGAAGAATATCAGCTCCAGTGAAGTAGGGTGTATGCAAAAATAGCGGCTGTATAAACAACTAAAGTCTTACATACACATAGTAAACAAAACTCAGCTCCTCAAGGATGATCTCAACCACAAATGCAACTTGAATCGGGCTATTTCAAGAAATAGACAAAAGCCATTGACCTTTTTTTACTGTGACACTGAAAAGCATTATTAAGTGATATTGCTAACTGCTTGGGGGCGATAACAGGAAATTATCCATTCCATTTACGTAATTTAATAAGGAAAACATGCTTTTGCCACTCTAAATACAAAATGAGAACACACATCATCCTCTAAAAATGAATATAATGGAGATACCCATTCGGATCCACAACAATGGCCACAATTGATATAGCTTTACCTGGACTGAGCTCCTGCACATGGCCAAGCCAATGTTTAATATAGAGACGGACTGTTGATAATAGTTCATAGAAACATAGAAAGAGAGATTCCTGATAGTAGCACATCCCTTTAGAATGGGTTTTGAGATCATCTTTTGTTTCCCCAGAAAGATTTTTAAAATCATTTAAGTCACGCACAACATAAAATCAAGAAGATATCAAATATTCCTTTCAATTAGGATGAGATTGCATAAATATTGCAGTATGATGTATTGAAATGGGTTCCTCAAATATGACTGGAAGAAGATAGTACTGCAAGGGAATCAAATCCAGAAAGCGGTCCCATCAAATGAGATGGGTTTCTCAACTTATTGTCTTGATGCAAATGTATTGACTAATCAAAATTGGGATATAACTGCAACTATGATTAAGCCATATACTCTGTGTCTAATTGAATTTTCCTTCCTAATTGAGATCCAGACACAAATTAATCAAAGCAAAAGTTCGCCGTCAACCTTCCACACAAAAACCAAATCAATAATCAAAACCGAAAAAGTACATTCCAACAATGAAGCTTCTTCTATCCAGTCATATCCAATCTATCAATTTTCTACTACCTTTACTATACTTAGCCAAGGCATTTTCCACTCCATTCCCATTTACAGTACATGTTTGGGATGCAAAAAGGAATTTTCTTTTGCCATAGAAGAATACTACATCTAGTACCTCCCAAAAAATCATCAAATAATGATAGTGCGCTTTTGTAAGCCCCTATTTTCATATTTAGTCAACCCTCCCACCATGGTAGTTTTTATCAAAAAACGTACAGCAACCAACAACAACAATAAGCAAAACAATCACTCTAGAATCTCATCCCAATTAAGTTCTTTAGGCTAGGGAATCTATTAAAAGAGTTCTTAATTTTTGGGAAACTCAAAAGATCCAAATATCCAAACTTGCAGATTGTACCATGAAGAGAATGAATTGATTGAAATTACCTTCAGAAGCTCCAGGTAGTGGCTCCGGCAGTCCTCGTGAATCGAACAGGTGTTTACAACAGTCTACCCAGGGAAAAAAAATCTAAGTAACACACAAAAAACAACAGAGTGATATCAAAACAAACGAGGATCTATGCATTGAAAGAAGAAAACTCTAAAATAAAAGAACGCAAAATAAACTGAAAACAACTAAAATAGAAAAAACTAGACATTAGTACAAGAACGTGAATACTTCCGTCAACAGCAAGTATCAAAATTCAAAACAAACGAGGATCTATGCTTTGAAAGAAAAAAAAAACTCTAAAATAAAAGAATGCAAAATAAACTGAAAACGACTAAAATACCCGAAAAACTTGACATAAGTATTTGCTATTTTTTATGCAATAATCTGTTCCAACATTGAAAAGGACACAAGAGGACTTCCCAACCAGAAAGCAAAGTTCCCACTGATGGTATACTTAGTGTATTCGAGTCTCGGGGCTAAAGTGAAATCTGGTCAAGGACCTTCATGTTTCGGCACATGTCCCAGAAGAGCTTTAACCAAGGTGTGTGACATGGCTTTCGAGTTCTGTTCCAAAGCAATGAAATTTCTGAATAGTTTAGAATTAGCCATTGTCCAAAGAAGGCTCATCCACTACTCCTGCCCTTGTTTGACAAGACCAAAAGAAAACATAATAACTAAAATCATAAGAAAATGAAAGACATAAGTTACTAGTTTTGTGAGGCAATTGTAGGTAAATCCGTAAATGTTAAAAGCCATGAGAAGAGTATCTTTCTCTGCTTTCCTTTGTGTTTGATTTCTCAGCTTTTTCGATAAGGAGGATGTTTGGCACCTGGCTTTGAGCCAGATTTCTCAGATGAATTTACTTTATTCGTACATTCTTTGTATCTACGGAAGGCCCGAGGGGTTGTTAAGGAAGGCCGCAAGGGCCGACAAAGGGGGGAAATCGAAAGGCACATTTTGGTTCCCCCAGGATGGACAGGGATTCAATGCATAGATCATCAAGCCTTATTTCATATGCCATACTTATTACTGCTCCCTTCTTGAAACAAAAACTGAACTCCAAAATTTCAGGTTTTTAAGAATTCCAAATCATCGATACTTCCTAAATAAAGAACAGAAAATTACCTCTAAGTACAGAAAAGTGACACTTAATTCCCATTAAGGAGAGATGAAATACTTAATTACCACTA
>JAOTQK010075458.1:0-10191 GCA_025642025.1 Rhododendron ferrugineum | reverse complement strand
GAATCAGGCTTTCCCTAGCCCAACAAAATAACCTATACCAAACCAATATGAACCACTTGATTAGTCAATTTTAAGTTAACTTGTACTTCAACTTCAACTACAGATCGAGCCAGGGACTCCTAACTGTGCTATACTAACGACTTATAATTTAAACTACTGTTGAGATATTTTTTCGGTTTTTGGAAGAGATCAAATCAAAGTAACGAGATGAGATGAGGCACAATAGTTGCGACCAATAATTAATCAAATGACCTAGACCGATCAATATGAACCAGTACTTGATCAGTGATTTTTAAGTTTACTTGTGGAGTACTTCAACTTCAATTATAGCGGAAGGGACCCCTTATATATACTAATGACTTCAAACATAACTGATGAGAGTTTTTTTTTTTTTTTCTTGGTTTTTAGAAGAGATCAAATTCAAATAAATGCGACGAGGCACAAAGAATGTCCTGCTATTGCTCCCGGCCCGTACAATATGAGATATATATATATATTGATGAAATTAACTGCAAACACATGGGATATTGCTGTCATAGAAGTTTGGGCTTGATTTTCAGGTTTCAAATCTTCCAACATATGGGCTCGATTTTCACCCCAAGGCCGGCCCTGAACATATCCCATCCAGACAGTGGTCACACATCTGTCCGGATGCATGGTTCAAGTCTTACGTACATATACTTAGAGGCAACTGGAAATCGAGTCTGGACAGAAGCCTACATCTGTCTAGACGATTAGGACATAAATCGATAAGTATTATGAGAGTTACATGTCCAAAAGACGTGGTCATCTACATGCATGCACATGCATTTGACTACGCAAGTCTTAATTAAATAGTGAGTGGTACGTAGACTTGGTACTGGGACGACAATGATCAACAAAAAGACTCGATCGATCGATGTGGACTACTTGATACTTAATTCTTTCTTGTAGTTGTATCTATCAAGTAGGTGGACTGCTTCTAATTTCTTGCTTGTCTAAAAAAATTAATATGTATGTACATTACTCCACTAATTCGTCCCGAGGTGATCTTATCGCATATGTGTCGAGGTTGAAGCCAAGAACCCATCATGCTCTACGGGCATAAGTAATGGTTATATTTTGCGGGGGCGGCTGCACGATAGGTTGAGGGTTCAAGCGGACACCTTGGGATTAAAAATATCATTGTTTTACATATGATTTGATTTTCTTTCATGTAATTCAACTTTTATCATACTCTCGGCACTGAATTGTTCATACATAGCCAAAGCAATTTTCGACTCCGCTAAACTCAAATCTCGAAGTGGTTACGACGGACTTGCACTTATGATGGGGCATGTGGAGTCATGTTTCTCTACTCAATTAATCATTGTTCGGTCTAGTCCAGGAGAAGTAGTAGTAAGTCACTGACTTTGTCAAGTTACCAATCCAGAAAAGTTATCGACTTTGTCAAATTACCAAAAAGAAAAAGTTAGTGAATTTGTCAAACACTCTCTCACAGCCTCTGGAATCTCTCTCCGAGCCTATAAATGGACATCAAGATTGAACTTCAATTTCATTCCAAACTAGTCTATCCAACCACCTAAAGAGGGAAATACCAAATAAAAAATTAAATGGGTTCGAAAGCAATTGTTTTCCTCGGCCTTTTCCTGGCCGTTGTTCTTCTCATCACCTCAGAGGTGACAGCCAAGGATTCGGCTGAGACTACCACTTTTACTACTTCAGGTGAGTCCTTGACTTCTAAAAATCAAAACAAAAAAAAAATAAAATTCATTTGATAGTCATTAGCATAGCACAATGGGTTCCCACAGTAACTCAAGTAGTTCATATTGATTGGTCTAGCCCATTAATTTAATTAACACTCTGACTAATCAATGCATGCCACCTCATGGCCTTGTCTTCGTTGAGTTTCAATTTTCAACCCGACCTAATTTCGCTTTAATATGTTCTAATCACCTCGATATAACTATTAATCAAGCATATATCAATTGTGCAGCTTATCAACAGACTAATAGGGTTGATTATGCCAAGTATTATCATGGCGGCGGTTATCACCGTGGTGGTGGTTATTACAGAGGTGGCGGTTATCACCGAGGTGGCGGATATTACGGAGGTGGCGGTTATGGCGGCGGATACGGAGGTGGCGGTTACGAAGGTAGAACTAATTAATGTTGCCACGCTTGTTTAATTCTAATCACCTCTAAACTATTAATCAAGTATATATATCAATTGTGCAGCTGATCAACAGACTAATGGGGTTGATGATGCCAAGTATTATCATGGCGGCAGTTATCACCAAGGCCCATATCACAGGGGCCCTTATTATAGAGGTGGCGGCAGTTACGGAGGTGGCCGAGGTGGATATGGAGGCGGCGGTTATGAAGAAGGGAACTAACATCATAGGTGCTATTTAAGCTATCCGTGCACCGAGTAATTAAAATATGTATAAATAAAGAACGATTTCTTATCAGGCCCTTCAGATTAATAGTCATGTAGTAGTTTCTCTATTAGGGCATGGTTTGTATTTTCCTGTGTTTGATTTTTAAATTGTGTTAAGTCACTTTTGTATTAGCTAGTGAGATGTTTGGAATGTTTCAAAACAATTTTGTTCAGTCACTTGATAAGTAGGTGAGTGAGCATAAATTCTGAGATTTACTTCATTAGTTACCGTAATACCTCTGTTGAATCCCGAACTCAACGAAGCACGACGCAAATCGTAGCCCAACAAAATAACCTAGACCAAATCAATATGAACCACTTGATTAGTCAATTTTAAGTTTACTTGTACTTCAACTTCAACTTTAGAGCCACGGACTCCTAATTGTGCTGTACTAACGACTTTAAACATAACTGATCGATGAGATTTTTTTTTTCCGTTTTTGGAAGAGTTCATATCAAAGTAATGAGATGAGGCACAAAAATTGCGACCAATAATTGATCAAATGACGACCAATCAATATAAACAAATGATAAGTATAAAATAACCTCCCAAGGTCAGCCCAGACCAAGAAGCCCAGCACAACACGAAGGGCTATGTAGGGGACCTAGTGACACGGAGCTTAGCTTGAAGAGCAGAGCTCAGTGGACCAGCCCAGGGACAAAGGTCATCCTAAGGTCAGCCCAAACCAAAGAGCTCACGAGCACAGCCCTAAGGGCTCAAGCTAGAGTCTCAAGAACACGAAATCTAGCCTATAAGAGCTAGCCTCTATTAAACCAGCTTAAGGACGGAGGCCAGCTCACGAGCGCAACTCATAGAAGAATACCAAGCTCAGCAGCCAGACTTATAAGACACTTCACGGCAGAAGTTCGTACAGTCTATGAGACTCATAGAACAGCCAAGGCCTTATCTCATCCTAAGGGATGAGGCTGCGAATCCCAAGGGATAACCGTGAGAGACCCATGCACGAAGGGAACTCAGGGAACAGACACATGCCTTATCTCCTCAGAAGAGATCAAGCCACGGTCTACAAAGGATAACCACAGAGATCCGTGTACCGCGAAGACTCCTAACCTTGATAACAATCACAAAGTCCAAAGGAGATGAGAACTCCTAAACCTAATAAGAACTAAAGAAGTCCTAGGTAAGGAGGAAACTGCATCACCAACCTATTCCTGTCATGTACGGATAAGTCCAAGAGGTGCCAGTCCCAATGGAGACCTTTGCACCGTAAGGACTCTTAAACCTGTCAAGCAAGTACAAGAGTCCAAAGGTGAAGAGACTCCTCAAACCTGAGAATATCAGGGGAGTCCTAAGGTGAGGAGGGCACTCCGACACCTATCTATACCCGCCACGAGCGGATGAGACTTAAGAGTCCCGGTCCCAAGGGATTCCTCCCAAAATGCCTACATAAAGATCACACACCTACATCACAAAAGGTACGCAATGCAAACGATACGGAACTCATACTCAGTCCAATATCTCCATATCTCGACTGACTTAGGCATCGGAGGGGCAATGGCGACAGCCACGCCAGTGCCCATAGTTTACCGTGTCTATTTTGCAGGTCATTAATCGAGCACGCCGAAAGCCGTTCCATCTGCTGGAGGATCAGATGGACGGTTGAGGAACCCCTCCTCCGGAGGTGACCAAAATCCGCTTCTTGAACAAATCTTTGTTTTGCCAATCGGTAGGATAGATCATTACATCATGTATAAAGTACAGAGTATAAATCACGAGACACTACATTCATTGTGTGAGAGTCCACAAGATAACCAAACCCAACAACTGAACCAACAATCACTATAAGCCTAACTTAACTACAAACCCTCATTAAGGAGAGAATATATAACTGTAACAAATACAAAGGAAAGAACACTCACACGCAAGTAGGAAGACTCGAACTCCTGACCTCTTAGTGAGATGCAAGAGTCCTGGTCAACTGAACTAGCCCCAGTTGTTCAATATGAACCACTTGATCGGTGGTTTTTAAGTTTACTTGTACTCCAACTTCAATTGTAGTGGCAGGGACTGATAAACGCGTAAATATTCACATTAGCGCTCCCTAATTTATCTTTGTTAAGTCTATTTATATTGTTAATCGAAACTTAATGCTTAATTTGTGTATTGTAGGTGTTTGGAAGCTTAATACATGAAGTTAATGTACGTGGCTAGAGTTGAGAGAATTAAATCATGGATTGGCCATATTAATTTTGCTCCTACTGTGCACGTAAATGTTGGAGTTGAAATTGCTGAAAGCAAATACAATTTAGATGGCACATGTCTTGGTGGGCCGAAACCCAATTGTTTTTACTCAGCTTGACTAAGAGTTGGACCAAAGAAAAGTGGGCTTCCTAAGACAATTCTCGGCTGGGAATAAACAAAGAGAGAAATATAGGACTTTTATTTTAAAAGAGTCGGCAACTGTAGCTTATAAAAGCATCACGCTATCAGGGAAAAAAGGATGGAAGGAAGAAAAGAAACAAGGATTGGGACGCGGACAAAACAGAGAAGTTCTGGAAATTATTTTGCATCTTCGGACTGACGTTCTCTCGTTCAGAGTTTATTTCTCTTCAAGTTTTTAAAGTTTTGTTGAATTACTCGCATTCTGGTAACTCGTTTTAATTTCTGTTCTTAATAAAAGTTGTTCATTTGTTTTTGTTTGGTTTGGATCTTTTGTTTATTTTCTATCCCGTATTTAGAAGCATGTTTCAAATTAGGATTTCTTGTATTTCATGCATAATGATTAGTAAGTAGTTGTTCAGGTAGGGTCGCGGGGTGATTAGCACACCGTGGTCAGTTCGGACACTGCTCTCATTTTCAAACAATAGAGAAATGATTTTAGATTGGAAAAATACTTCCCGCGAACGAACCTGGAAATTGTCGGAGCCCATGTGAACGGAGGAATGGGAGTTCAATACTCATTCTCCGCTGCGCATGGGTATATGGTGACCATAGGGTCTCGCATCTTGCGGGGTATCTTTTTCAATCTAAAATTAAATATTTTTAAGAACTCCAAACAGAGCAGGTTAATTCGGACTGGTTATGAGTGCTATGAACCCTACGATCGTACCTTTCTTTTAATTATTTAAAAAATCAAACAATTTCTTTAGTTTAGTTAATCTCACCATCAAATACAAGGGGTGACTACCTAAGAGCCCATTCAAATTATAACAACCCGAGTTTTTAGTCAACACACATTACCGTCTTTGTGGATTCGACTCCGGTCTTACCGGATATTATGCTGCGTGTCGGTCTCCGCCCTACGCTTGGGGCAACCCATTAATTTAGGACTAGAAAATCATCAAGCAGGGACCCCTAATATTCTAATGACTTTGAAAAGAAAAAAAAAGGTTGCTGATTTTGTCACTCCTTTTTTTGTTAACGTCACTCTTCTGCAAGTGTATTTCACAAAAGATACACTTGCTGGGGAGTGACGTTAACAAAAAAGAAAGTGGCAAAATCATTTCCCAAAAAAAACACTGTTTCAAATTAATTAATGAGATGAGGCACAAAAAATATGCTGCAATATATCCCTCCCTGAACATTATGAGATATATTGACGAAGTCAGGGACGTAGCTAAGGCTATGCAATAGAAGAAAACTCTGGAAAAAATTTCAAACTCAAACAACGTAGCACGGCTATGCAATAAAAAAAGTTTAGAAAAAATTTTCAAAGCTCATAGACATAGAAATAATAGGATCCAACCAGCAAGACTGCTTGGGCTATTGACTCTGCTTCTCCAATATTGACAAGGCTGATCAGATTATCAATCCATCATGTCCCAAGGGGCAACCAGTCATAGGCCAACGGCCCACATGAAATAATTACACAATCTACAAGTGCCAAGCTATTTTCCCAACATCTTAACACTTGTGGGAGTAGGGGAGTGTGGCTAAAGCTCAAAGAAGCTTTGGAAGCAAGCCTAAGCTCAACCGACAAAGCTGACCCAGCCATAAAAAGCTTATGGAGCTTTTTATGAGATGAGGCACAAAGAATATGATTTTTCAAAAAAATGAAGTGGCATTAATAAAAAAAAGAGTGGCGTTAACAAAAAAGGAAGTGGCAAAATCATTTTCAAAAAAACACTGATTCAAACTAATTAATGAGATGAGGCACAATGAATATGCTGCTATATATCCCTCCCCGAACATTATGAGATATATTGACAAAGTCAGCGATGGATCCAAGAAAATAACCTAATGGGGACACTTGTTAATCATAATGGCGAAAGTTTATTTTTTTAGTCAACTACAGTAAGATCGTACACAATTAAGCCATGCATTACTAACTACAAAAATTTATAACGTGTACTTTAAGTTAAATTAGGTAAAAATGAGCACAAAATCTCGGACAAAAATTTTAAAATATGTTTTAAATGAATATCAACAAGTTTTAGATGATCAAGCTAGTTTTGTTAATGACTTTATTTTAAAATATTTCTTTCAGACGATTAAAAATAAAAAGAATCAAGAAAGATTAGCTCCAAATAGACAAACAACAAATATAACTGCACCATATGATAAAATTTAGGCATAAAACTAATTCTATATGTATATTTTCGAGATATATGCAAGTGTAGGTATTTATATATTAACACACTTTCATAATTTTGCTAATTTATATAAAATATATTTTAAAATATTTTAATTTCGAGTGGGATCGAGCACGTGCCCCTGCATACCTCCCTTTAGATCCGTCCCTGGACGAAGTTAACTGCAAGCACATGGGATGTTGTTGTAGAAGTTTGGGCTCGATTTTCAGGTTTCGAGCGTTTCAACATATCCCGTCTAGAAGGTGCTCACGTTGTTCGGAGGCATGACTCATTTAGTCATATTCCCAAGGGCATGCAACTGGAAATCGCGTCATGTCGGAGATCCAATTCTGTCCGCACCGTTTGCACAAAAATCGATAAGTATTCTGTAAGGGCGTCTGGACGCAACCCGTTGTTTTGTGCGATCATAAATACCATTCTTAGGAGAAAAAAAATTCAGTGCTGAGCAGACAGCACGTTGTGTCCTGTTTTGTGTAGGTCCTGTTTTCATTAGGAAAACTAATTGTAGATAATAACTATCCCATTATACACGGTGAAACAGTTTGGTGGAGGTCCCACATCCCCATTACAACGCTCCCCACCTTCCCCATTCCTCATCGATCAAAACGGGAAAAAATTGGAACTGTTCCGTCCTCCCGTCGACTGTTTACAACCCGTTCCGGCGAAGGGAAGAGAAAACCCAGACGCGAACCCACATTCGGGAGTTGGTCGGCCCGAAAATCCCGCACTACACTAACCCAACCAAGCACAATCCACTCCTTCCGTCGACCTCAGTTCGAAAACCCAAGGCAGTGACATATATCAACGATCAACAATGGTTGAACTTCGTAAGTTGCAATTTCTAACCCATATTCATCCTTTTTTCTGCTTCACGGTGATCCCACAAATTTGGTCATGATATCGGTGTGTGCGCTTTAATTTCTCCAAAATTTGTCTTGATTTTGATCTACTATATTCAGGAACTTGCTGACAAGATAGAACTGGGATCCAAGTTCTACGTAATTGACACCTAGACAGTGATGTGGGGAACATTATTCAGTTTAGTTTCAGAATTCAAGTGTACTATGGGAATAACACTTATTTTTGGAATCACAGATGGATGGGAGATCAAACATTACGGGAGGAATTTCCTCGACTTTATTTGAAATCAACACAACAAGATGAGTTGGTGTGTAATATGATTAATTCAGAAGGTGATGGGGATTGGTTTTTGTCCTTTCGAAGACTATATGTTTGGAAAAAGGAAGAAATGGATGTGTTAAGTGGCCGATTACGGAATGTCTCTATAGTGCCGTCAAGATTGGAAGAGATGCTCTGGACTGGTAACTCAAACAACATATTTTCTGTTAAGTCTGTATATGAGCTTTGGGAAGCTTATGCTTTTAACACAAATTCTGGACTTGGGTCTTTGTGGAGTAATCTTAGCCCTCCGAAGGTGGAGATTTTTTCGTGGTTGGCTTGTCAGAGTAGGATTGCGACAAGGTCAATTTTGAGTAGTAGAAATATAATTGTGGGATTGGACGAGCAAGCATTGGCTTGCCCATTTTGTTCACTGGAACTGGAAACACCAATACATGTGATTCTTTCTTGCCCATTTTCTACATACATTTGGACAAAAATGGCAGATTGGTGGAACCTAACTTGGGTGGCTCATTCAAATTTGTTGGATTTATCTTCCTGGTGGTTTTCGTCTGGGTTCAAAAATTTAGAAAAACATATGTGGGAATGTTGCTATTATGCAACATTATGGTCTATTTGGATTGCAAGAAATGATGCTATTTTCAATAACAAAGCTGCGGATCGTAACCAAGTGGTAGAGCTAACAAAAACAAGGGCAGCTTTATGGATGAAAGTCAGATTTGATATCAAGGTGTATACGGTGGAAGATATTAAAAGAAATCTTGATGGTGCTAGACTTCTCATTATTTAGGAGTATTTAGGTGTATTTTTTCTTTTATTTACCTTGTCTTTGTTTATCTTTGTAGGGTTGGGTTGAACTTTCTGGTTCTCCCTTCCCTTTTACTTGATGTACCCTTTTTGAGTTTAATAAAATTTTCTTTTGCCGATCAAAAAAAAAATTGACCTGGTGTCTCATTGGGTAATTTTCCCCACCTAAAGTTGCCTCAATCGAGATTACCACATAGGCAAAAACAAACACTATTGAATTTATTGTTACATCCCGTCTTTTCTTATTCCTAATAATTATATTTCTGTAATTAAAAAAAGAGAGGATTTTATGGTTTGGATCCTAATTGATATTTTTCTCTCTCCGGCTAGTATAACTGTTGTCGGCACAATTATAGTGCTGGGGTATAAGTCCAAATAGTTTTAGTATTTGGTGATGTACCGTAGTAAATACTTTTATTAAGTGATTACTTATTCCTAAGGGGAGAATGCGGGTAATTAGTGGGTAGTTTGATAGACTTTATCTTGGACATGTTATTTCACCAGTTCATTAGGGTTGTTTTTAAGAAACGTCGACTTTCGAGAAGAGCAGCAGCCGTACTAGAGAGGAGATTATCTTTGGATTATTTTGAGGTAATATTTCACTTCATCTCTCTCGTTCTTTTGATCTACCATTTCACAAAGCAATAGGTCCATGGATTGGGCACTGCCGCACAAGTGTCGAGTTAAATTATTGGGATATTTGTAGTGTTTGTGGAGGGATTACTTGATGTGATTAATCGGAGAGAGTGAGGGTTCGGTGTTTGTGGCGGTGTGCGGCGTGGAGAATATTGGCCAAATATGGGGTGATGATGTTGTCGTGTGGGTGGTGGTTCTGGTGATTGGAATTCACGTGCTAATAATGTTTTTTTTTTTCTTAGTTACTACTTATCTTAGTTTATTGTTAATTTTGTTGGGTGGCGCCTTGAAGTTGAGAGGCTGTAGGAAATTTGGGAGAATGGGTATTGGCATACAGTGGCATTATGATTTTGGAGTTGGGTTTTATCAGTTGTCGAAGTCTTGGGTTTTAGAGGGTCTGGTAGTCACTTAGGCGTAGGCTTTTTCTGTTAGATTATGTCATTTCGGGATTAGTTAGTCATTTTGTATTGTTCTTCTGTTCAGGTTAGCCTCCTTTTTGGGTGTTCGATTGCATTACGTTTGGACCCAGGTGAGTAGTTAAGTATGTTACGTATTTTCAAAAGATCCCTGTGTCCCTTAAAAGTATTTCCTTCAGAAATTTATATGAATGTTATTCGGAGACTCAAAACTATTTAT
>JAOTQK010075452.1:0-10192 GCA_025642025.1 Rhododendron ferrugineum | reverse complement strand
GGTTTCGGGTATAATGTTGGACCATTATTCTAGGGTTGTCTATGTATTTTGACGAAGAAAGAAAACAAAGATGAGAAACGATAAAATAAACTAAATAAAATTGAAAATTTCGACTAATTTTATTTTATCTTTTTTTTTTCAAAATTTATACATACCTTTTAAAATTTCAATTTCTCAAATTGAAGCGAATAAGATGATAAAAACAATTTCTACCCAAACTGGAGAGCAATTGAAAGAAAACAAGATGACAGTAAGCCCACAATTTTTAAAAAAAAAATAAACATGACCAATAGGGCTTGCACTTTCTGTGGGTCTCATCCATGATGTGGCTTGCACTTTTCTACTATTTCAATGATGGAGTTTAAGGATATTTGGGTCTGAATCTTTCTCTGCAAATTCAACCAATATCACCAAATAAGTTGGCATTCCAAAATCATAGTGGAGTCATGTTCACCTACTGATACAAGTCCCAAAAATTTGTACTCACTTTTTTAGGTTCTTGTTGAATTAACTTTTAAGCTTGGCATGCTCCTCTTTTGCCAATTCTTTGTACTTTTGCATGTCCTCTTTCTACAGGTTTTTCTCAATGGAAGTCGGGGGTACAACGAAATGGGCTAAGTGTCACATCTTATAGCCTCACAGTTAACAAAGGGATACAGGTGTCGTCTAAAGCCGTGGGCTAGGAGACTAATAATGGATGGACTTTCCAATTTAGAAGAATTTTGTTTGCTTGGCCAGCAAGCTAGTGGAAGGATTGATCTATGCATGGTGGATGAGAGAGCGAGAAGGAAAGGAAGGCAGGAACAGGAGAAGATTGTGGCTGGGAACAAGGGTTGCAAAAATGGAGGCTGGAATGTGACTTTTGTTTTTTTTGATCCTAGGAATGTGACTTTTATATATTGATTTTCTTCAAATTTGCTGTTATTTCAAGATACTATTGTTTCATTTGGTTTTGTTCAGTTTTTGAACTCTAGTTGAGTCACTAGTTGTACTAGTATATATAGAAGGATAAATGAGTTCAAACAAACACTACGGTAACCCAAATATACTCGTCACTTTTCCACTCTCAATCCTAAAACCAAATGGAGAGTTTGAAATGGCTCTTCCATTTTCTCTTTCTTTTTCTTCCAGTATCAATCTGCTTGTTCATCCCCTCTCTCAGAATCTTCTTCGTCGAATCATTCGTGTTCTCTCCATGAGAGATCTTCACTGCTGCAATTTAAACAAATGTTTACCATACTAGAAGACAGTTATGCTTCTTAGGTGTGATAGACGTGGTTCTCCTTCATACCCAAAGACACTGTCTTGGAACGAGACTAATGATACCAATTGTTGCTCGTGGGACGGGGTCATGTGCGATGTGTCCACTGGTCAAGTGACCGGGCTCAACCTCAGTTGTAGCAAACTCTATGGCACCATCCACCCAAATTCCACTCTTTTCCAACTCTCACACCTTCAACAACTCAATCTCGCCTACAATCACTTCAACTTCTCCCCCTTTCCACCCTCTTTTAGCTGCTTCACGAGCTTATCCCACCTCAACCTATCCTATTCCTTTCTCTCAGGCTCAATCCCATCGGAAATCGCCCACCTATTCAAACTAGTTTCACTCGATATCTCTTGTTTCAGGGATGTTATGTCCATGACTGGTATACTAAGACTCGAACCGCACAATTTTAAAGCCCTGCTGATGAACCTGACCCGACTAGAAAACCTGAAGCTTACCAGAGTAAACATATCTTCAGGTCTACCCGATTCCTTGTTGAATTTGTCTTCTTTAGCAACTCTCGACCTTGCTGAGACTGGACTCAATGGAAAACTACCCGATTCGATTGGCTATCTTGGATTTTTAAATTACCTGGATCTTTCTTCCAACGAACTCTCTGGGCCTCTTTCCCGAATCGCTTGGAAACCTCACGAGGATTACAGTATTATATTTATCGAGAAACGATTTAAACGGTTAGGTACCATCTACTCTCTCAAATATGGAGCAACTCACCCATTTCAGTGTTGCGGAAAACAATCTCGACGGTATATATGATTCCCGAGTTCTTTTCTAAACTTATAAAGTTGGAGATTTTATCACTCGGCAATAATAATTTAAACGGCCCATTTCCACGTTGGGTGGTCAACCTAACACAACTTGTTGATTTTGACATTTCGTATAATCCACTTACCCCGAGGCCTATTCCTAATTACAACATAAGTGGATTTTGAAACCTACAATTCTTCTCCTTATCCAATTGCTCCCTCAACGGAACACTACCGTCGTGGTTGTTTACTATTCCCTCATTGCGAACCTTATACCTTGGATATAACCAGTTGACTGGACAAATTCCTGAATTCCGAAGTGATTCACAATTGGAGGACATTGACTTGAGCAACAATAAACTGCATGGTCCCATTCTGCAGTCAATCTCAGGTCTTGTGAACTTGCAATTCCTCTACCTTTCATCGAACAATCTGAGTGGTGTCTTGGAGCTACAGAAATTCAGCTCAAACCTTGGAGAACTTGATCTTTCGAAAAACAATCTCTCAGTGAGCATTGGTAGTAATGCCAACGCGACCTGGCCCAATCTTGAATGGTTGGATTTGTCCTCTTGAAATATAACCGAGTTCCCAGAATTCTTACAAAACTCAGCCAATCTGGATATTTTGGATCTATCCAACAACAAAATTCAGGGAGAGATTCCGAAGTGGGTAGCAGGCCGGGCTTCCTTGTCAGTTTTGGATCTTTCCTATAACTATCTTCAAGGACCACTCCTAGTTCCATCATCGATCATCATCATTAATCCGCTTCCTAATCTCACACAATAAACTAACCGGAGAAATCCCTTCATCAATTTGCAATTTGAGTTCCCTACGGATTCTTGCTTTGTCGAATAACAACTTAAATGGTGTTATTCCAAAATGTCTGGGAAATGTCAGCAATGGCCTCGCAGTGTTAGATCTACAGTCGAATGGCTTCCATGGGGATATCCCAACAACATTTGCTAATGGAAGTAAGTTGAGGAGTCTCAATTTAAATGGAAATCATTTGCAAGGACCAGTGTCGCAATCTTTGGCCAATTGTAAAAGCTTGGAAGTTCTAGATCTTGGGAACAACGCTCTATATGGTGCATTCTCTCACTGGTTGGAGTCTCTTCCAGAGTTGCAAGTTCTTGTCTTGAAATCAAACAAATTTCATGGTCCTATAGGCACTTCTGGAACTAAAACTCCTTTCCCTAAGCTTCAAATTTTTGACATTTCTCAAAATAACTTCATTGGGCTTCTACCGGAACGATATTTCCCAAAGCCGTGATGAATGTGGATAAATCGGAAACGTCGTTGCGATACATGGGAGATAGTATTGGTTGTCGATATTCTGTAGAGGTGGTCCTGAAGGGGTCGATCAACTGAACTTATATATATCTTCACCGCCTTTACAACAATCGACTTCTCGTGCAACAATATCAAAGGAGATATTCCAAACGACATTGGTACGCTTCAAGGACTTCGATTGCTGAATCTATCTCAAAATAGTCTTTCCGGTCATCTTCCATCACTGTTAGGAAATATTACAATGCTGGAATCGTTAGACCTCTCTTCAAACCAACTCACCAGGGAGATTCCAGGGTTGTGTGGATTACCGTTGTCAAAGAAATGCGGAGATAATGAGGCACGACCACAGCCACCACAACCGATATCCCAAGACGACGATGATGATGCTAGTGGATTTACAAGGAGGATCATGCTGATGGGGTATGGATGCGGATTTGTAATAGGAGCGACTATCGGATTTGCTATGTTCTTAACTGGAAGACCGAAATGGTATACGAGAATAGTTGGCGGAGATCCACGCAGGAAGGTGCATGGTAAGGATAAACTAGATTGGTTGGAGAAGAAGTCAGCGAAGTTAGAAGCAATTTTCCGGGTAAGTGCTTAGTTATTCTTAATTCAACATTTTAAATTTATCAATTTTCCGGGTAAGTGCAATTTTCCGAAATGAGTTTTTGTGTTTATGCAATCAGAATTATGACTATCATACGTACCTAAAATCCGATCGAACAATGAGTAATGCTAAATGTGAATACGACACTTACTACAATTCAAACCAACACCATAATTCTTTATTGGTTGAAACCAAACATATCTTCAGTGTTCAAAAATAAAAATTAGTTTGACAATAGTTAGTTGGAGCGTGGTATACTCACTACGCCAAATTTTTCCTTTAGCGGCATTAGAATACCGCCGGAAATAATTCAAAAACCGCCAATAATACTAACAACCGCCGGTAAGAGTCAAAAATCCACTGGTAATAGACTGCCGGTAATACTAAAAATGGCATTGAAAAACCGTCGGAAATAAAATGGGCGGTAAATTTTTTTTGCTTTCCCTATGAGTCGAACTCGGAACCTCCGGATCTACGCGCACACCTATGACCAACTTGGCTAGCCCGCAATTTGGGTCAAATAGGATAAATAATATTATTTATATTTTACGGGTCGGTTTTATTTTTTATTTTTTGCTCGGCAAACGAAACAATTTTATAAATTTCGAATGGGTACATCGAGGGGAAAAGAGGAAGAGCAAACTTGCTCAACCACGAAATAAGAAACACAAAGATTAAAGACACACCATCCAGCCGGGGGTTGGATGTGTTACACCTCAAACCCAAAATTAGAGCTTCAACTTACGAATACCCTGAAGAAAACATTTAAAATCCTCCACTGAGTACACCTTGATATCGAACTTTGCTTTCATCCACATTGCCACTTTAGTCTTAATCTGGTCCCCTACCTCGCTAGCTGACCTTGAAGTATTCATGTTGAAGATGAGGTCGTTCCTTGCAAGCCACAATGACCATAAGGTAGCAACGAAAGTCACCTCCCAAATGTGCCTTTCCAAATTTCTAAACCTTGTGCCAAACCACCAATTAGCTAAGTCTGCCAAAGAGAGGGGACAAACCCAAACCATCTGCCACCACACCATTATAAGCGACCAAGTATTCCACGAAAATTGACAGTGCAAAAATAGGTGTTCAGGGGTTTCCTCGAAGGAAGCACAGAATGAGCACTTTGACAATGGACCCACCTGAATCATATTCTTGCCCACGAGCACCGATCCGGACGCCACCCTTCCTTGTAAAGCTAGCCACGAGAAAATTTCTACCTTAGGCGGACTAAGGTTCTTCCATACGGACCCCAATACCTCATCTCGGGCCTGCACCTGCTGCTCCCATTGGCCATATACTGATTTCACCGAAAAAATCTTATCTGTAGACCAATTCCATTGCAATACATCCTTTTTGGAAGAATCCAAAGCTACACCACGTAATCTTTGTTGTAACTCCACCTTTTGGAGCATTTCCCATTTATACAAACGTCTACCAAAAAGTAGGTTCCAACTTTCTTCACCAGCCCCTTCCTTAATAGCACTAATGACAAGGTCCTTCTGAGTAGAAATTCGGAATAGCCTGGGGTAAACATCCTTGAGAGCCTTACCCCCCAGCCAAATATGGTTCCAGAATGACGTATCTCGGCCCGACCTCACAAGAACTTTGAAGCCCTCTTGAATTATAGTACCGATACATGAAGCTGCATTCCCTATGGAACAAATATCTCTCCATATATTTGTGACCTATCTAGAATTGGGGAGATGAGGAAGCCAACAGCTTTGAGTCAAGTTATACTTCCCTCTTATGATCACCTTGACCCAAAGGGCTTCTTTATCCTTACTATACCTCCACCACCATTTAGCAAGAAGTGCTAGGTTTTGGATCTTCAGATTTTTCACTCCCAAACCTCCATTCTCTTTTTCCTTGGCAACCTTACTCCATTTCACCAGATGGAGCTTTTTCTTATCAACAGAGTCTCCCCAAAAAAATTGTTTCTGCATCTTCTCTATAGCCTTGGCAACAGCTATTGGTAGTTTAAAAAGGGACATAAAATAAATGGGCAAATGACCAAAATTAGAATTCAAAAGAGTAAGTCTACCTCCCGTCGAGTTGAATCTACTTCTCCAAATGCTCAACTTTTTACCCATTCTTTCCAAAATTGGTTCCCATGTCTTAATTCTTTTCGGATTTGCACCCAAAGGCAACCCTAAGTATTTGATTGGCAAGGTCTCTACTTTGCATCCCATCACCTGAGCAAGAGTAGTTACATCTTGCCGGCCGACCTTAACTCCACACAAAGAGCTCTTTGAGAAATTTATTTTCAGGCCAGACATAAGCTGAAAACATCTCAGAATCCTTTTTATATTATCCATCTCCACTCGATCATTATTGCAAAATAGTATCGTATCATCCGCAAATTGTAAATGAGACAGAATAACTCCATTAGCCCCAATCTTTGTACCCTTGATAATGTTTAAATCCCGAGCTCTTTCCAACAAAATATTCAGAGCTTCCACCACAATGTTGAAAAGGAAAGGGGATAAGGGATCTCCTTGCTTGAGGCCTTTCTGAATTTGAAATTCCTGAGCAGAACCATTAATAAGGATAGACATTGTTACAGATGAGACCCCAAAACCCAGTTTCATAAGCAAGTCCAACAAGAAGCCCCAGTGAACACAATCATAAGCTCTCTCAAAGTCTATTTTGAGAATGAGACCCCCATAACGACTGTTCTTCCAACTGTGAATCACCTCATTGGCTATAAGAACACTATCCAAAATCTATTTTCTCCCAATAAACGCAGCTTGGAACTCCCCAATGATAGAAGGGAGAAGCACTTTAATTCTGTTGGCCAATACTTTGGAGAGTATCTTATAAACCCACCCCACCATACTAATAGGTCTAAACACTCTGAACAAAGTAGGACAATCAACCTTAGGGATCAAAGACACAAATGTAGAGTTGATACCTTTTGTAAGCTTTCCATTGGCATGAAAATCTGAGAAAAACTGGAGTTTCAACACCTTCATAAAATCCCAACCTTTCTTTACAAAAGAAACATTAAAACAATCCGGACCTGGTGCCTTGAAATTGTTGCAATCCTTCAGGGCTACAAGAATCTCACCCTCCCCAAACAGGTTTTCCAAAGAAGAGGCATCCAATGGAGTAAGTTTTCTGCTAAACTACCCCCCCAACACTGGTCTGCTGGATCTTTCTTCTTTGAAATTGGTGCTGAAACACTTCACCGCCGCCTCTTTAATCTCTTGTGGACTATCCAACATTCTTCCATTAGCCTTGATCGCACCTACCATATTCCTTCTGAATCTATTGTTTGCCATTACTTGGAAAAACCTCGTATTTTTATCTCCCAATTCCAACCATTTGATTCTAGACTTCTGTCTCCACATAGATTCAGTTAAGCGAGAAAGTCTCCAGAACTCAGATTTGATTTTGCACCTTGCTGCCTTTTCATCCTCATTCAACTGTCTCTCTTCCTCTAGAAGCTCAAATTGGTGGAGATTTGACTCAGTTTTTTGTAAGGCTAGGGTGACATCGCCAAAGACTTATTTATTCCATACTTTGAGCTTATCTTTCACCGCCTTCAATTGTATATTCTACTTTTCCCGGCGGTAATTTAAAAAACCGCCGGTCAAAGTCACGTAGTGACTCTCTGTGTGTAAGGTAGATGGACTATGCTATCCCTGAAGGGGATTCGGGGAGATCAACAAGTTCTAGAAGACTCGAGGTAACCGAAGGTGGAGGAGGAGAGAACCCAAGGCAATCCTAGAGAGAGAGAGGGGGCAGTAGTATAAGTACTGTGGGATTCGTATCAATTGTAAGAGGGTGGACAATGGTATGATTAACCGCTTATGATGGTTTGGTTGTCTTATTTAAAAGGGGGAGAGTTTTCTTTGTGGTACGGCTGAGGGACGCGTGGAAGCCATTGAATGGCTACCTATTCAGAGGTCAGTGATATATGGGGTTTCATATCATTCGACCTCGAGAGTCGCATGAATGTCAAGTGGTAGGTGATGTCTGGTCCTTTAGTCTTATAGGTTTCAAAGGGTTGGTATAATACGGATTCCAATAAAGCTGAGCTCTAGCTAGGTCAGCGTATCTCTCTCCTTCTAAGATCAGTCTGAAGGTTACCTTCTGAAGGGAGCTCAAGCCTTCAGACGGTCCCTTGGATTCAAACCTCCATGCCACATTACTTTCGATTCCTGAGTCACCTGATCCCTGCCACAACTCAAGTGTAAGCTTTCGCCCTCAGGAATACGTGGTCGTCCTTTAGAGAAGTCCCTGAGGCTGTCCTTTGGCTATGACAACCTTCACTCCTGAGGTCACTTTCATCCTTCAGCCCTTAGATTTGGGCCATGTACCGACACTCTCTTTCCTAGTAGTTTGTGAGACCATCTTTTTCTTTTTTCTTGTTAGATGATTGGATGGCTTGGCGCTTAAAATGTTGGAACTTGGACAGGGCCGGCCCTGAGAATTTGGAGGCTTAAAGCGACTTTTAAAATTGAAGCCTTAGGTTTTCTTACACCCAAAAAAAAAAAACAATATAGGTGGTCAATACAAGGTAAAAATATTAAACATGTATTTTAGTTTTGTAATTTAATTAAAATAAAATTTTAAAATATTTTATATCATTAGAAAAAAAATCAAACATAGCAAAATACCACTCATACACTGCATTTCTTTAATGAAAATGATATTTGCACCGACGGTTTCCCTACGGAAACCGTACCGACGGCCGCACCGGGCCGTCTCCGGCCATCGGACGGCCGATCCGAGCCGTCCAAAAATTTAAAAAAAAAAACCGAGGAGGCTCTCGCGGGAATCAAATAGTGTTTAGATCAAGCATCCTACACACATCGGATGCCATTGATTCCCGCGAAAGCCCCCTTGGTTTTTTTTTTTTAAATTTTTGGACGGCTCGGATCGGCAGTCTGATGGCCGGAGACGGCCCGGCGCGGCCGTCGGTACGGTTTCCGTAGGGAAACCGTCGGTGCAAATAGTAGTACTCATTTCTTTAATTAATCATGTTATTAACTTTAACCATAAGAATGCTATTTTTAGCAATGATAGAATTGTTTACTTTAAATCTTTTTTTATCAGAGTTTGATGAGTGAAAATTAATTATTTTGATTTATATATAGTCAAAAGTGTTTTATTTGTGAATTTGATATTAGAAGTTAAAAATAAAATTGAAATAAATGGAGGCAAAAAAAACTTATCAAAACATTTATCATGTTCTTTGAGTAATATCTACAATCACTTAAGCATAACTAATTTAGAATACAAGTGATGCAAGAATTGTCATTATCTACCTAGATTAACTACAAAAGATAAGAAAAAGGAAGAAAAAAGAATTAGTTTGCCCAAAAGGAGGCCTACTGGGAGTTGAACCCAAGACGTTCAACTTTAATAACTACTCTCGGACCATCAATGATGCAACCCCTCATTTGCAAAATTAAGAAGAACTTACATATATATAAATGTTCTCGTCTGGAAAATGATGCCTAATTTTGGATTAACTTTTGGAGGCCTAAAGCGGCCGCACCTAGGGCTTTAGCCCAGGGCCGGCCTTGTCTCTATTCTCTCTCTCTCTCTCTCTCCCTCTAGATATTTCTGTTGGCTACAGAATGATTATGGCATGTAATTAAAGGGGCAATAATGCTACCCATACATACTTTAGACACAATTCTTGCACAGCACATGAGATTATTGGGTTAGAAGACCAGGTTACCTCATGTGCCCTATGTAGAAGACCAGGTAACTCTACATAGATAAAAAACCAGGTTATTGGGAAGAAGCCCTATGCAGAGTTGTTACCTATGTCCTAACTTCTAACCCAATAACCTGGTCTTTTATCTAAAATAACAACTTGAGGTTGGCTAATTACTGGCAGCTCCACAATTTAGGCTTTGTTCTACTAAGAAAAATAAGTACTTATTTTTTTAATAAAAATAAATACTTATTTTTTGAATTAAAGGTAATGTATTGTGAGATAATGACATGTCTCGTAAAGTAAAAAATAAATGTTTAAAAAATAAGAACATAAGTAGAACGTGGCCTTATTTTCTCTTAGACAATAGTGGGCTTTATCAAAAGAGAAAAAAACAAACAAACAAACAAAAAAAATCGGATTAAAAAAAGAAACACAAACAAACAAAACCTTGAAAAATATTTGGACGACAAAAGCTATTTTTCTCTTATCAAATCCCAATTATGCATTTGTAACGACCCGGATTTTTGGTCGCTGAAAATTTCACTAAGAATTTGAACTTTTATTTAACTCCTTGGATTTCCGTT
>JAOTQK010075434.1:0-10193 GCA_025642025.1 Rhododendron ferrugineum | reverse complement strand
GTCCGTTTTGATGTGTGTGTGCTGAAGCCTTGACAGCACCAACTGTATGGCGATGCCTCGCAATGGGGGTGTCTACAGTTTTTGGCGACTCTGCTGGGGACTATAACTCGAATATGGTGAAAACATTATTTGCATGCCTTGTCTATTTCATTTGCACTTGCATAGCCTCGCATGAGTCACCTCGCATCCCGACCAGTTACTGCAGAGGGGCTGAGATACGGGCTCTGTTGGGTTTCCAGGCAAACTCCACGTCCAGTACCTGCGGGTATATCGAAAGGAAGGAACCACTATGCAGTACCCTCGTGGTATATCGCTAGCCTTCCCTGACAATGGGGCACCCTTTGAGACAAAAACCAGCCTTGCATCCATAGTTAAACCATAGAACTTTGGCCAAACTAGGACAGGAATCCGTTTGTATAGGACTAACTGTGCATTGTTTTTCGTTATGTTGTGTCGTGTCAGTGTCTCCTCGTTACACCTGCTTTGTATATCGCCTAACCGTTGTGTGTGCAGCAGGGTTGGGATCCACCCGGGATCCTAACTCTTATACTTGGGGCATTTCTCTGATCATGTCCGTTGTCCGCAGGCCATCATAGGTAAGAGAGGTGATTCAGTTGTTGCCTCCGATTACTACCTCCGTAGCAGAAAACGGATGTCCAAAAAGTCCAGTCCAGTCTATCGACCTGCATCTGCTCGCCGAATGCCCAAGTCAAGGAAAGAGGGTGATCTAGTTGTTGTTTCAGAACCAGAAGTGGCTTTAGATTTTGATTCAGACTCCTCCTTCGAGTCAGAACCGCATACACCAATGGCAGATCCTGTTGTCACTCAATTGCAAGAAGATCTTGAGAATCTCCGAGTCCAGTTTGAGGAGTATAGGACTCAGCATCCCCCACGCATTGATCCGCCACCCGTTGTCGACCCGGCACTTGCTTTGCAAGTCAAGGAAATCAAAGCTAACCTAGCACGTGCACAGGGTACCACCGTGGTGGACTTTGAGGGTCTCTGTTTGTTCCCAGAAGCTCAACTCCCGGAAAGATTCAAGATGCCAGATATCGAGAAGTTCGATGGCACTGGTAACCCAACCAGTCATGTACGCCTCATCATTAACACCTTGAAACCTATGGGTCTTAGTGATGAGCTCATTGCTCAACTGTTCCAGAGGACGCTGAAGGGAGGTGCACTCGATTGGTTCCTCACTCTGGATTTCACCAAGTACAAAACTTGGCAAGAAATTGTCAATGTATTCGTAAATCAATTCTCCTACAACATCCAGATTGAGTATACCAGTCGTGACTTGGACATGACCAAACAGGAGCCCAAGGAGAGTTTCACCGCCTTTCTGATTAGGTGGAGAGAGAAGGCTGCTAAGGTGAAGAGTCGCCCTACTGAAGAAGAACAAGTCCGCACTGTTGTCAAGAACCTCCAACCGCATTACTTCAAGTACATCTATCCACAGGGTGTCTCAGATTTCAAACGCCTCCACGTTGTGGGGCAACAAATCGAAGATGGGTTCACCATGGGGCACCTTGAGAAGAGCGAACCAACACCTGCCCGTAAAACTTTCCCTGCCCGTACCTCCACCAATGCTGTCAACTCCATAAATGCCATTACCCCACAAGCCACCCTCCAAAACACCCCACAAGCTACCACCCAAAATACCCCATCCCGAGGCTTCCGCCAATTCACACCACTCTACATGACCCTAAGCCAAGCCTTAGCTACGTTAACCCGCCAAGGTTTCCTCAAACCTTTGGAAACCCCACCACCACAACCTCCATATGGCCCAGGGTATGATCCAACCAAGCATTGCGCTTTTCACCAACATCCCGGCCATGATACCGATAGATGCCGACGCCTGAAACATGAAATCCAAGATCTCATTGATCACGGAACTATTCAAACACCCACCAAACCGAATGTCCAAACCAACCCACTCCCCAACCACAACAATGTACCTCCGCCAGCCACTCATTGTGTCAACCTAAGCCAAAGCTCCACATATGACCCAAGCCAGTATATTGTCCCAGTCAACCAACCAAAACCAAAAGCCGTGTTGCCCAGTGACAGCCTGTGTGCTCTGATAGAGGAGGAGGAAAGTGAATCTGAGGGGTCCGAGGTAATTGATCCCGAAACACCCAGCGAAAGTGAAGGGGAGAATAAAGAGGAGGAGAAAGGAGTTGAGCCTGACATTCCCTTCATCAGTGATGAGGAATGGCTACGACAGTACCATGCCAAGCGAAAGATGGAGAAATTGCAAGAAACCATGGAGGAGTTTAAACACGAATTTCGGGCCATTACTCACGAAATGTACAACGCTTGCATGGTGACCATTGACCCATTAAATGGAGGGAGATGGTGGGAAGATGTCCGTGAAGCTTTGGAAGTCAAGCCTGCAAACCCGTGGGTGGAGGATGAGGAAGTAGACCACCTAACAAGGAGTGGTAGGCATTTCAAGCCTGATGAGTTGAGGGGAGAAAAGCCGTATGCACCCGGAAGTAAGCCAACCGTTGAGAAGGAATTCCAACCCGAAGTAGTGCACCAACCAACCAATCCGGTTCAACCGATGCAAGAAGAAGACAAGGTCCTCAAACAATTGAAGAAAATCCAAGCTGACGTCTCGATATGGGGTTTACTTATGGCCTCGTATGAGCACCAAAGAGCCGTACTGAAAGCTCTTGGTGGAATTGAAGTACCCATCGACACACCCCCCGAAACGCTTGTGAACATGGTGACTCCTTACCGCAAGCCCATCATTGCATTTACCGATGATGACTTGCCCCCGGAGGGACCTGCTCATAATCGTTCTCTATACATTTCTGTCAAATGCTTCAAGAAGTGGGTTCCCGTGGTGTTAGTAGACAATGGATCAGCATTGAACATTTGCCCGCATCAGGTGGCTTTGAAGTTGGGGTTGACACAAGACGATTACCAATCGGCCGACCTTGGAGTAAGGGGGTATGACAATAGCAAGAGAGAGGTGTTGGGGAAGGTCAAAATTGTTGTAGAGATAGATTAGATCAAGGAGGAAGTGGGGTTTTACGTCATGGAAATCCCGGCCACATTCAACTTACTTTTGGGAAGACCGTGGTTGCACAGTTTGGGGGCTGTCCCGTCCACTCTCCACCAAAAGATCAAAGTGGTGTACAAAGGGGAGTTGCTCACTATTTATGGGGATACATCCATACATCCTCATCCAGAAACCAAAGATGGTATGCCAGCACTAGAAGTGGCTCCCCACACGGAAGATACATTCCTAACGGGGTTTAGAGTAGAGGAGGCAGCTGTTGTACAAGCACTCATGGCGGAAAGGGATATGTACATGAGTATCCCTGCCATCAAGATGATGAGCGAACAGAACTACTTCCCCGGCCTAGGCTTGGGCAAGGATTCGCAAGGAGTGGCGGAAATGGTAGAGTTCCCGCATAACGCATATGATTTCGGCCTAGGCTATGTCCCTATGCCTGCCGAGATTGAAGGGAAGAGACGTGAAATAATGAAGAAAGCAAAGGCGATCAAAGAGGGGAAAAAGTGGCCAGAAAAGAAGCTTGTAATCCCAAATACCCTCAATGGGATGTTTGTACGTGAAGGAGAAGATCTCCCCTTTTGTGGCTTTTCAGAAACATGGGTAGATAACAAAGGATGTGTGCAGCCTGGAATGCAAATATTGTTTGATGTTCCATTTGAAGAAATGGTTGGGAATGATGACTCATCAGTGGTGGCTGTTGTGAGAGATTGGGTCGAAAATCTGGACTGGGACTTGGGATCTCCGTTTGAAGAAAGTGAGAGAAGTGTGGAGCTAGCAAAGGAAGTGGTGGACAAGACTTAGAAGAACATGCAGAACTAGAAATGCCGTGGCATTTATTTATCTTTTCCGCTTTCATTACAAATTAGTTTGGATTGTTTGGTTTCATTTAGTTTTTCCATTCTATCTTGAATTTGTTTTGGGCCCGATTGGGCATATCTATCCTTGCTTCGTATCTCTCAATAAGACAAATGCAATAAAAGTCAACTTTGTGTTGTGCCAACAACTGTGTCATCCGCTTTGATATTGTCATATCTGCACAAAAATGTTTTAAGAGAAGAGAAGGAACGAACAACTCTCAAAAAGTTTTGCCAAACGGGAATAATTTTCATAAACCTCTATTTTGAAAGAAGTTCACATGGTGTGAGATAGCAAGAAGGAAGAGAGAGAGAAAAGAAAACCATGATGTGGGTGAAAGAAGTGATAGAGAAGGAGGAAAAGAGTTTTCAGAACATCAACTTTGACAGTACACCAATGTTAACCTTGAGAGATGCTCGTTGGACCAAAAGAGATGTAGCATCCAAGCAAAAGTTAGAGCAGAGCCTGCTAGGTCCTCTTTAACAAATGAAAGTTGACACCTAGGCAAAAGTTATAGGCAAAGCAATCAAAAGCTCGCTAGACCGAAAACCCGATCCGGGCGGTACTAGGCAAAAGTTAGAGCGCAAAAAGGAAAGGAACAAAACACCCAGAGTGAACCCTAGCCAAAACAATTGTCTACCCTGAACTACGTGATGACCTGATTCCTCTCATGGGATACGTAGGCAATCCTTCACTAGGATGCGGTCATGGCTGTCAAAGTATTGATGTTCTGTCACTTGGGGCACATCTGCCCCTCCTTGGGAGTAATAAAGGAGTGGTGTTAACATTTTTGAGCATCCTGGTCTAGTAGTGGAGTGATAAGGGGAAGAGAGTAGTGTTTAGCCGCTTGGGGCACGTTTGCCTGTCGTTGGAGTAATAAGGGGAGGAGGTTGCAATCCCTTCTTGGAGGAATAAGGCGTAGGTGACATACTATCATTTGGAGAAGAGAGGAGTAGCGCTTTGATGCTTGGGGCATACTTGCCCGTTCTGGAGTAATAAGGGTTAGGGGAGGACAGACAATCGTTCTGTGTACGGACAGTGGTGTGTCTTATTAACATGTGAACATGGACGAAACATTTTGTTTATGATAATCTTTTTCTGCTCACAACTTTGCGAAAAACGGGAGTGATGTCTCAGATCTTACAAAACCTTTTTCTCAAAAATCAGTAGTGGCGTAAGATGAGCAAAATGTACAGTCAGTTGTTGGCACAACCCGAAGAGGTCTAGAAAATCATTTGTAAGTCAAGGGGAAAGAAGCAAGGGGCAAAACAAGAGGATAGAATCTTTAAACTAACAGATCTGCAGAAAGTTTCCAACGATCGACATTTTTGATACGGCGGTCGACATTCATTATGTCGACCGACGAAAATAGAGTGTCGATCGACATTGATTTCTGCAGATCCTGCGATGGCAGTGGCCTGCATTCTTTGAAAAACCATTGGCTTTCGCCGGTCGACAACAGCAGAAGTACCTGTCCGCAGTGTAGCCTAAACAATCCAAATTAACAATACAAGCAGGAAAACATCCAGCAAGCCAAGCCATGGCATTTCTAAATCAAAAAGCATGAAAAGGACTTTTTCTTTACACAAAAATCAAGTTCTTGTCTAACTATTTCCTCCTGAATCACCTTCGTTAAAATCAGTTCTATACACATATCTGTGCTAACAAAAAAAATGCAGGACAAAAGAAAAGGGGTCCTCAGTCGTCACCATCCTCACTGCTAGTCTCGTCATAAGACTCCCCGCTGCCGCTAGGCTCAAACTCAGGGTCTGGATCTAACTCAGCTATCCTAGCCTGAGCCGCCTCTAGGGACGATCGCGTGCGGGCAAGCCTAGCCTCAAACTCTGCTAGAGCCGCCTGGGTCGTAGTCAACTCAGCACGGACAGCCGCCAAGCTCGCCTCAAGCTGTGGAAAAAGGGAGATAAGACAACATGGTTTATGGAAAAGCAGTCAAAGAAGAGGTGTGAAAGTTAAAGCTACCTCCTCCTTCTCCCGATGCTGTCTGGTGACCAACGCGGACGCAGTGCTGAAAGAATCAATCCACATCTGGCCATACGACGCCGCCACCTGCAGAATGGTTTGTAAAGTGAGGATCATTGGAAATGATGAATTAGAGGCGTGAACAAAATTTGTGATACCAACTTGATCAAGGCCATCTGGAAGCCTCGGTCCAACACGTCTAGAACGAGGAGGAGTAAGTGACAAGCGCACAGTGGACCCACTAAGAGAAACACACTCAACGTAAGTGGGAGGGAAAGGCAAGCTCCCTGTCACTCCCTGAGAAGAAGACGCACCAGCAGTGAAGGAAGGACCAGCAGCAGCAGTAGAAGTACCAACATCGATAGAAGCAGGGACAAGAGGAGTGACCCGCTGTCTACGAAAAGGCCTCTCGCCAGGAGCCTCAACAGGAGGGTCAGCAACGGGCTCAACCACCGCCGTGCGCAACCCCAAGTGAGTCCGGCAGTACTCTCTGTAGTCCCCGGGCACCAATAAGTCCTCGAAAGGCACCCTCTGCAGCATGAGAAGCAAGTCCTGCAACTGTAAGTCAGCGGGAACTCTCTGAACGGTCAGGGGTGGAAGCGCAGGCACGCGTGTCACAACCTCTGCCTGAGGCAAGTACTGCGACGTCACCCGCTCCCCCAAGTACCAAGCCCTGCTGAAGGGACCTTCCAACAAGAAACGGAAACGGTCAAGCTCTAAAATAGCTCTCCAGTCCTAGCGGGTGTCAGCGGGAAGATCCGACCATGGGTGGAAAGTCACCTGCGTTATAAAGAGATAAAAGTCAACTCGACAAGCAAGGTAAATGAAAAGCAAACAGGAGGAGATGTATGGCTAGAAGTATACCAGGTTAGGAGTGAGGCGGCTGAAGTAAGAGCGGAACTCTCCAAGAGAATCTCTTCGGGCCCTCACCCGACGAACGGAAGCAAGCCACACCTGATAGCGTGGGATGACCCCCCGCTGAGCCACATTAGTAGGAGGAGCAAACCGTGTGAAGCGTGTGTAAACCCAGTGCTGTAAGTTGCAAGTTATCAGTACGGAGCAGTGGTATATCGAAACAATCAAAGGAACTGAAAGAATAACGGAATGATAGCTCGAGCACCCGAGCAAAACCTCCTAGCGACCTCGCGGACCCCCGATACACCGCACTCAAGCAGGAGTAAAGCGTACCAAGACCGGCACCGCCCAGTTGAAAACTGAGGCCCTCCCCAAGTCAGCTAGTGGTGCGAGACAGTGAAGGTACACCCAAGAACCCCTAGAAGCGAAGAGTGTCTGACCCAGCATGTGTAACAGGAAGGCACGAGCCAGCTGCTCCGCCGTCACTCCCTCAGGGGGTGGCACAACTCCAAAGGTCTCGCGGAGCCAAGTCATCCTGACCCGATTGGTCAGGCCTTCAGCAGGGGTCCTCCCTAACAACTCTATCACCGCTCCCTCTCGTCTCCAAAGATGAGGGTCTATGGGAAGAGGCTCTCCCCCAACCCTCAAGCCAGTCAGAAAAGTGAAGTCCGAAGGGGTCACCGTCAGCTCCCCAACTCCCGTGAAATGGAAGGTGTTTGTGCAGTCCCACCACCTCTCAACCAGAGCAATAAACAACCCCTAATCAGCATTCCTCAAGTTCAAGCCGCGCACAAAAGGACCAAAGCCAGCGAGGTCAACCAAAGCCCTCGCGTCCTAAGGGAGCACCTCCCACCAAGTCCACACAGTCCGTGCGCTGCCAAACATGCATACGGTCCCCTGCAAGTTGAGAAGAGAAGTATAAGCAAATGGAACAAGCAGTCAACGCGAAGTTTGGTAGCATAAACAGGGGCATTCTATCATTCAATTTCAAAGTAGTTTCTCATTGCCCGATGGTGTTCCAACTGCGGAACCAGGGCCAAATCTAATTAGTATCATCGTAGTGGTGTTTTCTTTCAAAGGAGGGATTTTAGCCTCGGGCTAATCCCTCCTGTTCAATCCAAAATCTCGAACAATCATTCATCTGAAGTATTGAAAACATGTATTATGCAGGAAGTGAAAGAAGAAGTAGATAGCTCCGCACGACGGATGCTACGATGAAAAGCTGGGTCCCGCTCGACGCAATCCGCATCCTCACCCAGCGGACGTGGCCAATAAGAGAGGAACGAACTCACCCCAAGGCGGTGAACAGGAGGGTGATAGTCAGCAACGCCAAACCAAGGAAGAGGACCCGCGCCAGCCTCTGGGTCACCCGCCATGTGGGCGGCCTCCTCTTCCTCAACGTCGTGAAGAAGATCAGCGGCTGTCATCTCCTCGTCAGGAGGAGGCATTTGCGAAGCATCACCGTCCGGGCGGCTCGCCGGAATGGAAGAAGAAGGAATGGGGGTGACAACCCCTGTCCCGGTACGGGCAATAAGAACCTCGTGCATGGGCTCTTGCCCCCCAGAAGAAGCATCAACAACAGAGTCGGGCGGGGTCTGGAAGACCTCAGCGGTGGAACCGGCCTTCATGGCCGAAACAGAGCCCTCCGCAGCCGGAGGCGGAGAAGTGGTGTGGATCATCAACCCTGGGGTTGGAATCATCTGAAAAGGCACCTCAGGAACGTCAAAAATCGGAGGAGAGAGTGGAGGAGATTGCAGTGGTGATGAGTCCATGGCCGGAGTTGAGGTCGGTGGAACAAAGGTGATAACTTTTCGAATGTTGGCGGGAGTGCGTCGCAGAGGAGGAGGAAGAAGAAGTGTGTGAGATAAGAGAATGCAGATCGACAAAACTCTGGTGCTTATATAAAACGCAGAGGACAGTGTCGATCGACAGTTGTTATCCACGAAACGATGCAACTTCTGTCGGCCAACGCTCTCTTAAACAATGCAGCGCCGTTTCAGTAGTCACTCAAGCGTCACATCAAGAAAGTGCTGGTCGACATTCACAACGTCGGTCGACATTATCTTTGTCGACCGTCAGAACTGTTCAGCGACCATCAGTGGAGTACATCAGGGGTATTTTTGTCAAATCAAGTGGAGTTTTCAAACAAGCAACCCGACATCAGCATGCAGCAGATCAGAGGTAGTGGAGTTCATAATTGAAAAGTTTCCAAGGTAGTGGTGTCCCCGATTGTGAAGTTCAAATTCAAAGTTGTGGAGTGATCAACAGAATTCTCGAAGAGGAGTGATGTTCAAAAGTAATCGAAGCATGGAAGTGGAGTTCAGAAAAATTCAATCAATCGTAGTGGCGTTCAAGTTCAACAGGAGTTGGGAAGTGATGTTCACATTCAACAAAAGACCCGTAGTGGTGTTTTGAGAAGTTCAACAACCGCAGTGATGTCCAAATTCAAACAAATCAACAGTGGTATTCAACAACTTGTAATGGTGTTCTGTAATGGTGTTTACTCCCCAGCGGTAGTGCCCAGAGTTTTGCTACATGCTGGATCAAAGAAAAGCTGTAGTGGTGTTTGCAGTGGAGTACCAATCAGGAAAAGCCGTAGTGGTGTTTGAGTACCAATCAAGAAAAGCCGCGTAGTGGAGTTTTCTCTCGAAGTTGCAGCCCCCCGAGGTTCGCTGCGCTTCACCTAAGTGGAGTACCGTAGTGGAGTTTTCTCTCGAAGTTGCAGCCCCCGGAGGTTTGCTGCGCTTCACCGAAGTGGAGTACCGTAGTGGAGTTTTCTCTCGAAGTTGCAGCCCCCCGAGGTTTGCTGCGCTTCACCGTAGTGGAGTACCGTAGTGGAGTTTTCTCTCGAACTTGCAGCCCCCCGAGGTTTGCTGCGCTTCACCGTAGTGGAGTACTGTAGTGGAGTTTTCTGTCGAAGTTGCAGCCCCCCGAGGTTTGCTGCGCTTCACCGTAGTGGAGTACCGTAGTGGTGTTTTCTCTCGAAGTTGCAGCCCCTCGAGGTTTGCTGCGCTTCACCGCAGTGGAGTACCGTAGTGGAGTTTTCTCTCGAAGTCGCAGCCCCCCGAGGTTTGCTGCACTTCAGAGCGTAGTGGTGTTTTCTTTTGAAGTCACAGCCCCCAGAGGAACGATGTGCTTCGCAACGTAGTGGTGTTTTACTTTTCCAGCAATGACGTAGTGGTGTTCATTTTCGGGATCTTGGCCCCCAGAGGTTTGCCATCAATCCCCCAGCAGCAGTGGTTTATCCCCAGCAACAAATGGTCTGTAGCAACCCCCCGAGGTTTGTTGCGCAGCCCCTCAACAATCATCCATCAATCAACCCTAGCAAGGAGTGCAGGTAAACGCCCGATGGCTGGGTATGGCCTACGGCAAAATTTCTCCCATCTCTCGTTGTTCTGTTCGAACTACGCATGATCTGATTTCCCACAAGGAATACGTAGGCAGCCCGTTTGGCACGATCATACCAAAAACCTTTTTC
>JAOTQK010075420.1:0-10194 GCA_025642025.1 Rhododendron ferrugineum | reverse complement strand
GAGGGGTGTAAAAATACTTAGAAATGAACAAAGCTTTCAGCTAAAATTTTGGGATAAACGCCCAAAATTTTCACCGCCCTATTCACCCGCCAAAATTTCCCCTCAACGATGACAAAAAAAATTCCTCACCTTTGCCCTTTCCTTTTGTGAGCAACTAATTTGTCATGTAATACTTGTAAGCATCTAGGGAGATTATGAAGGGAACAGATTAGTGACGAAAGTAAATTTTTCATCACCTTATATTTATTTTGTCAACCCTTTAGGTGACGAAATTTATATTTTCCTCACTAATTAACTATTTTTGGTGACAAAATAAAATTTTGTCACCTTAAATTCGTCTGCTCTCTTAATTGGTGACGAAAAAAAAATTTCCTCACAAATAGGCACAATTAGAGACGAAATCTATTTTCCTCACAAGCAATTTCGTCACTTATTCCCATTTTTGTTGTAGTGGGTGGAGCGGCACTTGGCACAGCCTACGGCTTCCTGGGCGACTAGTCGAGGACCGAGCAGGGAGCTGCTGGTTACTAGAGGATCTGGGAGGTATGATTTCATTTTAGTAGTTCAATTCCAATTATACTCGTAATATTTGACTGCACGGCATACGTAACTGTACACAATCAACATTGCATATCTGATAACTGATGCATTTGTACTTTGAAAACTGATGCAGCTTTGGGCATACGAAGTGCTGTGGATGTATCCGCCCATGTGCAAGCATCCAGACCTGAACACTCTCCTCCGCGCATTAATATGGAGCAAAGCAAATATGGGGACGAAGGAGGGAAGAAGTGATCTCAACGCCTTCAGACTGTACTTGGACGAGCTCCGAGCCTCACATGTATATCACAAACCCCTGCAATTATCCATACCTCTCTTTTATTGCTTTAATGTTGTCGCTGATCAATTGCATGCATTGCCTGTTTCATCTTATTTGCAGATTGACTGGAATTCCTGGAGAGTGACAGGGCCAGAGCCAGAGTACCTTGCCAGGAGCAGGGCTGTCACAGGTAGCCGGGTGTTGTTGGAGTCACCCTTTGGCTGGCAGTGGTACCTGGGAGACCGGGTGACACGTCAGTCACTGGGCTTTGTTGGGTTCCAGGTGCCTGGACCACTCCCACCCCGTGCTTCACACACTGGTGAGTACACGCCGGCTGAGCTGGAGGAGTTCACGAGACCCGACACGGACCTTGCACGCCACCTGCGACCTGAGCGGGACTACGCCACCTACCAGAGAGAGCACCTGGTAGGTCTGCTCAGAGTTCGGACTTTCAGAGGGGTTTGGAGTTTGGCTCGCGGAGCTGCTGAGGAAAGGAGGGCTGCTGGAGATAGACAGCAAGGAGGCGAGGGCCGAGTGAGACGGAGTTTGAGTGCTCCAGTTGTTGGAGGGCCGCCTGAGATACCGTGGAAGATAGCAGTGGTGGACACACAGGGCAATCCGGGAGAGATACACCTGGCACCTGCTAGAGTGGAGCCTGCACCGGTGACTGTTCAGGTAGAACTTAGCATAGCTTCCATTCTCATATTTGCATAGTACTTGAATTGCCTGAATTGCTTGAATTCTTTCAAATTGTGCACAGGTGCCTATTGAATGGGTGAACGAGGTCGTTCGTCGCATGCTTGCCATGGAGAACATGATCAGAAGAGCGGCGAGCGGCATACCATTAGAGATACGGTATCCACCACCGACCCCAGCACCGGCTCAGCGAGCTGCTGTCCAGAGGACCCAGGTATATCCTTCAGAAAATGATACATTCCTGCTTTCGATACATAAGATACATTCCTGCTTGCTTTTGATTGTCAATAGAATGTACCTGCTTTCAACATTTGATATACCATATGCAAAATGTATACTAATGTTTAATTGAATTTACAATGCAGGCACAGGGTAGGAAGGTGCCTGGGAGAAAGAGCACACGAGGCCCTCCCCCACCACTGAAGAATACGGCGGCAAAGACCTCTGCACCTCCGGCCACCACACAGCAACAGACGAGGTGCACACGATAGACAGCCGGAGACTTGCAAGCGGCTAGATGAGCCGTGGCACGCGCAGAGCAGCAGTACCAAATTAAAATGCGCGAGAAGCCAACGCAAGAGGAGCCGGTCCGCAAGAAATAGCTGATCTTGCAGGAGGAGAGTGAAGAGGAAGAAGGAGAAGGAGATGGAGAGGAAGAAGAGGAAGAAGAGGGAGACGGACAGGAAGAGCCGGACGAGGAGCGCTTGTCTACCAGCAGCGACTCTGATGACTCCGTCGACGATCCTGGGTATAGAAAAGAACCCGGGGAGGAAAGCGGTGATGAGGACTGGCTTGCAGAGCACTGAGGGCTACCATCGAGCCTCCTTTTACTTTTTGCATTTGACTTTGCTTTCGGGCCTGCGTGCCCAAGTAGATAGCTTTGATAGTGAGCCTGCGCGCTCTTTTGACTTGTGGGCGGATGTGCCCTGGTAGATACGATACTTTTGATTGGCCGAAGTGCCGTACGTACATCAGTTTTCTGTTTTGCTTTGACATGGATGGCATATTGTAGTTATAAAATTTGCATTTTTTGGTTTACTCACTCTTTGCGATGCTTAAAAGAGAACAAACACACACCGCTAATACCAAACTTGCATTGATGACATACTGAGACTATTCACAGACACAAACTTATGTACTGGATCGACTAGCTCACATGGAAAAATAAAATAGACCCTAGGATACTACTAGGATACAAGGATACGGGAAATATAATGAAATTTTGGGCATTAACGAACCAAAAATCAGAAAACTTAAAACTGGATCACACTGACACTTCCATGAGGTCAGATACATGCAACATGTCTTGCAGAAATCGACGGAACTAAAGAAAACGCTCCGAGTAGAAATTTATACCGGAAAACGCACAAAATGCCATAAAAATGGACATGAGAGGCTAAACACGACTCGATTATGTCCCAGACTGAAACCGACACCTCCGCACAATCACATAAGGTCCACATGACCTGTACAGCATGACCAAACTTGGCAAAAACCCTCGAAATGAAATTTAACCTCCTGAAATCCCAATTTGAACTTGAAATTAGCCTCCCAGGGGTCAAAATATTCACTAAGCGCAAGATTTTAAATCCGACACTTGGACACAGTCATATATACCCATAATGACTTGCTGGAACCATAAAAAGTGCCAAAAGACCCTTGGAACTGAAAATGACCAAAACAAATCAGTAGCTGCTGCAATCTATCAAAAATGCAGGTTGCAGTAGCGCGCGATGGTGTGGGTCCGTCGCGCGACAGAATGACACTCGCGCGATGGATTGAGTTCAACGCGCGACGTTCAGCCACTGACAAGCTACCTTTGTTTGACCAGATTACTCCCTTAAGGCACAAGAAGCCTTGGTATCATCCCAAACAGCCTACAGACTGTCCCAAAGTTGTAAGAGGGATGTCCTTGCATTTGCAAGGAGGTAGGACACCTAAGCCTTGAACTTATCTCCTGGCACGAGAAACGAGGATGATATTTCTGAGGTTTTGCCTATAAAAGAGAGGCACTAGCACCATTGCAAGGTATATCCTCCCCTTTCAAGCCAAAACGCCCTCCCTTCAACTGAAATGGAAAGTCCGTTGGCTGCAATACTCGATCCCTGGCTAATGAGAGCTGAAACCATTGATTGGATAAGTCCCCGGTCTCGAAGCCTGTCCTCTATCCATGACCTACGATACAGGAGGTCGTGCGTTGAGCTTCTCGAAGCTGCCTTGGCCTTCTGGGACCCGACCATGCACGTCTTTCGGTTTTACCAACACGAGATGTGTCCAACAATGGAGGAGTTCCAAGCGTACCTCCCAGGTTTCGCCAATTCAAATGTCCTTGCAATTCCTCCGTTCCAAGAGGATATGGACCAACTCCTACGAGCAAAACTCAACATACCCGAAGAACTATCGGCGAGCATTATCCAGAATGGCGAACTCAACATCGGGCGACTGATTGAATTATACGGCCCGGAGGGAGCCTTGGGGGATTATGTCGGGGAGGCACACAGACGCTTCGTACTATCCATATGCGCACTAGCCGCCTACATGCTGATTCCTGCTGACGGAAGGGTGAGTCCCAGTCTGGTGAGCATGGCCTTACAGATGGGCGCCCGGAAGAATATCATGCCCATGGTTTTGGCGGAAACACTCATGGGTTTAGATATGGTGAAACATGGCCAAGCAAATTCGTTCTGCGGATGCCCTCTCCTGCTTCAGGTAGGTTCTCACTCAACTCACCTTTTCCTTTGTTCACACTTTCATTTTATTACCTCGACACTCAGGCAGGGATCGCTCCCCCCTTACCTGTTTTTTCACTCAGGCCGTATCTGGCTTCTGACTTGTTTTTTACACTCGTACAGCTTTGGCTCTCAAACAAGGTAGGCGTTCTGGAAGCACCACAGGCTGGCTTTGAAGACTTCCCCAGGCTCCTGATCGAAAGACCGATGCTATTTCTTGAGCTGATGGTGGAAGAGTGGTTTGCTTTTCTAAGTGACATGTACCCTGAAGATATCATCTGGAGATGTCCTTGGCTGAATCTTCCAGAGATGACGATCAACTCTGCCGGTTTTGACAGAGTGGTAACTGCTGGATTAGCAAGCTTCACCTTTTACATTCCCGGACGCACACTCCGTCAACTTGGGAGAAATCAGGGAAACCAACGCTACGGCATAGAGGACTTTGAAACCCCTGGATTTGATACCTGGAACCTGCATTGCTACAAGTGTAGCTGGAATAACAGGGACTTTAAAGGACCAGTTTCGGACTTCAGGACATGGCTGGAAAGCCGCTATGTGAAATGGCTTCAGGCTGAAGTCGAAGCGAGGTCAGGGGGATTTTTCTGAGATCCCAAAATAGTCCGTGCTTATACTGAGAAAAAGTTCAGGAGCCGTTGGGCTATCCGAACATTTTCCTTTGCTTTTTCTATTTGTTTACCATAGCTGTATGGCGTTTATGCCTGGCGAGTTCTATAAAAGACATGTTTGCAATGCAATTCGTCCTGCGAAAACCATTTTTCGCCCGAGATCCCTCCAACGGGCCCAAATTCCTCACCGAGCACAAATTTGGAAAATGAATACCTTGAAATGGCTGTATATGCTGGTAATAACATGCTAGAAGCAACCAAAGTCCAAAATTTGGCTTGAGCCAAAAAGTGAAAAATCGTCACCAAAAGTCAGTAGGCTGTCTTTCTAGCCAGGAAACAGGCCTTCCATCGCGCACTGATATGGCTCCAATTTGTTACTTACTCCTGCGCGCGATGATCTCAATTTGTCACGCGTTGGTTTAATCCAGTACAGGTGCCAACTTTGACTCTTCTAGAGGTTTGAAAGTGGCAGGCCTTGTCATCACCCTTGGTCGTCCAAAACATCTTTGGGACACCCCAGAGGTATGCCCTTGTATTGAAGGGGTAGAGGATACCTTGCCTAGATATTTCTCCTAAAAGGAAGGGATATTTTCCTTGCCTTTCCTATAAAAGACCAAAGTTCCTGAGA
Organism: Rhododendron ferrugineum; assembly: GCA_025642025.1. Classification (NCBI taxonomy): domain Eukaryota; kingdom Viridiplantae; phylum Streptophyta; class Magnoliopsida; order Ericales; family Ericaceae; genus Rhododendron; species Rhododendron ferrugineum. The sequence continues at coordinate 4,695 of JAOTQK010075420.1, read as the reverse complement.
AAATGATGCATTCCTATCAGAAGGAAAACCCCATATATTACCAAATGGCCAACCCTCTTCCAACTCTCATTGGTCCCTGGTTACAGACATTTGTCGCGGGCGACTGGCTATCCTTCCGGTTCCATGGGCTAGCCGCCTTCCGCATTCTTCAAAGCATAAAGCTTCGTCCCGAAATTTTATTGGCCGCTCTACGGTTCTGGGATCTAGATGTCCATGTATTCCGATTTGGAGATGATGAGCTATGCCATACCGTGGAGGAATTTCAGGTGTATCTCCAAAGCTTTGCCTCCAACGAGATTGTCATACCACCCTACAAGAAAAGCATATCGAAGCTTTTGAAATCTAGTCTGAACATCTCAGGAGGAGCAGCAGAAAGTGTGCTGAGAGGCGGTCAAATCAATGTACTGCGCCTAATGGAATGGTATGGGCCCGAAGGCGATACAGGAGACATGGCTGCACAGGCCAGGCGCCGATTTGCCCTATCGATTTGCGTGCTTGCCGCCTTTCTGCTGGTTTCACCAAACGGGCAGGCTAATCCTTCTCTAGTGAGTGTTGCCACTCAAATGGGCGAACGGAGAAATGTGGTACCGCTGGTTCTTGCAAAAACGCTCATGGGTTTGGATTTCATTTCTACCGGCCAAACTACAATATTCAGTGGTAGTCCACTCTTACTACAGGTAAACTTCTCACTCAACTCACCTTTTTCCGGTTTTCACACATTCTATTTTTACCTCACTCTCAGCTAACGTTATATAGAAGCTACTCGCTTGTTTTTCCGCTCAAGTTTTATATGGCTCCTTACTTGTCTTTTCGCTCATGTAGCTATGGCTGTCAGACAAACTCGGACTAATTGCGGCCCCCGAGGCTATTTGGCCAAATCTGCCAGGCCGGATGCACCAACGAGAAATGCTTTATCCCAAGATGTCCGAGGAAGCATGGTTCCAATTCATGAGGGACATGTCACCAAACGAAATCAAGTGGAGGCATACAGCACTGAGTGTCCAGAACATGGCCATCAAATTTGCAGGTTTTGAAAGAATGGTGATAGCCGGACTATCCAGTTTTACGTTCTACATTCCAGGGCGGATCCTTCGTCAACTAGGCATGAACCAAGGACTGAACCAAGCCGGGGAGGAGACTTTTCACATTCCAGCACCCACTGCCCAAAACCTGATCGGGTATGAGCACAATTGGGGTCTGAGATAACTTGGCGGAGCAGAACCGACTTTCAGCACAGGGCTCAAGCATCGCTATAAAGCACGACTGAGGAAAGAAATTGCAAGGAGACAGAATATAGGCTAACTCCAGACAAAAACCCCAAACAAGACTCCAATGATCTAGAATAAACTGTGAGCCTATTAAGGCCTCTAGCATTTCATTCTATTTTTTATGCTTTAACTGTTTTAAAGACTTGCTTAGCTTGTATAATAGAAGTAGTAGTTTTGAATAAAATCAAAAGATTAAGGACTTTCCCCTTTCTGATTCAACTGTTGACAGTCACGTAGCCTTGAATAGAGATACACTCTGGAGCAGGAAACCATGGATCAAGTTGATTGAATATGATCGAATCTCACGGAGAGACTGCCTACGTATCCCTTTTCAAGGAATCAGGTCAGAACATAGTTCAGGACAAGGTTCGCTCGAGTATTTTGCTCTCCTTTTATGCTCTAAATTTTGCCTAGAACCGCCCATTCGGGTTTTCAGCCTAACGAGCTTTGATTGATTGCCTATTTATTTTTGCCTAGACTGCCTCCTTAGGCTTCCAGTCTAGCAGGCTTGCTCTAATTTTTGCTTGAAATCGCCCACCCTTGTGGTTTTTGGCCCAACGAGCTTCTCTCAAGGATAGTAACGTTTAAGTTGATCCAGGTTGACTAGAGTGTTAAACTCATTGCCGTCGAGATCGATGAGCTGAGTTGCCCCACCCGAGAGGATGGTCTTGATAATGTAAGGACCCACCCGCTTTGGACAGAATTTTCCACGAAGGTCGAAGACAGGAGCCCGGATTTCCTTTGTAACCATATCCCCTTCGACCAAATCGCGAGACTTAACTTTCTTGTTGAACGCCCGAGCAATTCTTTGCTGATACCCCTGAACATGATACAAGGCACGGAGCCTCCTCTCATCAAAGAGCATGAGTTCAACAAATCTCCCACTGAGCCACTCGGATTCTACGATCCTCAAAGATGGTACCTCAAGCTCAATGGGAAGCACAGCTTCCATCCCGTAAACAAGGGAAAATGGGGTTGCCCCTATTGATGTTCGAATTGATGTCCGGTACCCCCAAAGAGCTAGAGGTAATTGTTCGTGCCAGTCCCTGGCGGACTCCGCAAATTTCTTGATGATTGTCTCGGCGTTCTTATTTGCCGCTTCAACCGCTCCATTCATCTGAGGCCGATAGGTCATTGAATGGTTTATCTAGATGTTAAATTCTTCGAAAAGCTCCAAAACCCTACCCTTGAAATGAGACCCATTATCCGACACAAATGCCTGTGGGACACCATATCGGTAGATAATGTTCTTCCTGATAAACTGAGCAACTTGAACTGCAGTCAAGGTCTTGTAAGACTCAGCTTCCACCCATTTGGTGAAATAGTCTATTGCCACCAAAATGAACCAATGGCCATTTGAAGCGGACGGTCTGATCATACCGATAACATCAATCCCCCATACAGAGAAAGGCCAAGGCGAGGCCATACCAAATAAATTGGACGGAGGGACATGCATTAGATTGGCATGGATCTGGCACTTGTGGCAGCGGCGCACATAATCCACACATTGTGACTCCATAGTGGACCAAAAGTACCCCTGACGCAGGATCTTCCTGGCGAGCATGACACCACTCATGTGAGGGCCACAGATTCCTTCATGAATCTCTTCCATTATTCGGGTGGCCTCAGCACCGTTGACACAGAGCTTATGCATTCCACAATGAGATCTCCTGTACTGCTTCCTTCCACAGATGATGTATTGAGCTGCCAACCTTCGCAACGCAGTTTGATCCCTCTTAGTTGCCTCAGCCGGATATAGCCCACTCTCTACAAAGTTCCAGATATCATGGTACTAGGGTAGGCCATCATTGACATCATTGATGGTGTTGACATATTGATATGCAGGCAAGTCCCGCTGTTCAATCAGGATAGGACGGAGGTTGACACCCAAAGGTAGCTCGACCATGGAAGCCAAAGTCGCCAAAGCATCGGCAAATTGATTCTTCAGACGGGGAATGTGAGTAAAGGTCACCTTGTTAAAACGAGGAATAAGATCTTCCAAGTCTTGATGATAAGGCTTCAGCTTTTCTTCACAAACTTTCTTGTCCCCGTTGGCCTGAGATACCACAAGATTAGAATCTCCAATGACCTCAAACTTTTCAACACCAAGAGTGAGAGCGGCCTCCATGCCAACAATACTGGCCTCGTACTCTGCTTGGTTATTTTTGACATCAAAATTCAATTTGAACGCAAGCGGAACATGAGAGCCATCGGGCGTTATCAGCAAAACTCCGATCCTATAACCTTTTTGATTGGCCGCCCCATCAAAGTAGAGAGTCCACACATCCTCGACAACTGTTAGGACTTCCTCATCCAGAAACACAAAATCAGGATCTTCCGGCCCATCAACAGGGTGATCTGCCAAAAACTCCGCAACGGCACGCCCCTTGACGGACTTCCTTGTGACGTACTCGAGATCAAACTCTGCCAATAAGAGCAACCAACGTGCTAACTTACCAGTAAGTGCAGGCTTCTCGAACAGATACTTGAGAGGATCCATCCGAGAAATCAGCTTCACTGGATAAGGCAACATGTAGTGTCTCAGCTTTTTAGAAGCCCAAACAAGAGCCCAACACATCTTTTCCAGAGCAGTGTAGCGCTTTTCACATCCGACCATCTTCTTACTCAAGTAATAAATGGCCTTCTCGACACCCTTATCTCCTTCCTAAGCAAGCAAACACCCCATGGATGAAGGATTCACATACAAGTACAGTATCAAAGGTTTTCTGGGCACTGGCGGCATTAGAACCGGAGGATTCTGCAGGTAGTTTTGAATGGACGTGAAAGCCGATTGACACTTGTCTGTCCATATAAACGGGGTGTCCTTCTTAAGTAGATGAAACATCGGCTCGCAAGTTAAAGTTAACTTGGCGGCGAATCTGCTGATGATTTGAACCTTTCCCAAAAAGCTCTGCACTCCCTTTTCAGACCCTGGTGGTTTCATTTTAAGCACTGCCTTGATCTTGAACGGATCAACCTCAATTCCACGGGAAGTAATCATGAAACCAAGCATCTTTCCCGCTTTGACCCCGATAGTGTATTTCTGCGGATTGAGACGCATGCAAAACTTATGGAGTCTCTTGAAGAACTTCCTAAGCACAGGAATGTGGCCTTCTCGAGTTTGGGATTTGGCGATCATGTCAACCACATAAACTTCCACCTCTTTGTGCATCATGTCGTGCAAGATAGTCGTTGCAGCCCGCTGATAAGTAGGACCAGCATTTTTTAAACCAAACGGCATGACCAAGTAGCAGTAAGTCTCCCATTCAGTGATGAACGTGGTTTTCTCACGATCCTTTGGTGCCATAAGAATCTGATTGTAACCCGAGAAGCCATCCATGAACGAGAGGAAAGCATGCCCCGCAGTATTATCCACAAGCACATCGATGTGTGGCAAGGGAAAATCGTCTTTGGGGCTTGCTTTGTT
>JAOTQK010075392.1:0-10195 GCA_025642025.1 Rhododendron ferrugineum | reverse complement strand
ATCTAAATCATATCTTATAGAATCTAACAATATCTTGTAATATCTTTCCAAATCTTATATAATCTAACAATATCTTGTGATATCTTTCCAAATCTTATATAATCTAACAATATCTTGTGATATCTTTCCAAATCTATATGTAATCTAACAAAATTCAACTATAATCTTATCATATCTTGTAATATCTAATAAAATCTAACATAATCCAATAAAATCTAAACATAATTAATAGAATCTAGGAGTATCTTCTAGAATAATATTTTAATTAGGGATTTCTATCCGATTCGCCCTATAATGCGATGTCGCCTCTTTCCGGATTAATTGTTTCGGTTTGCGGGGACAATGTTAACAGGGTTAGGGCAATAACATTTTAAAAATTGACACATATGCAGAAAATAAGTCACAAACAATTTACTTCCTAAATCATAATGGTAACTGACCACTAAATGTTACATTGTTTATTTATTAGCATTTTTATCGCCTTATTTATTTTTAAAAGTTGGGGTGTTACAGTATCACTGGACCACCCCCCAGGTTTTATCATCACAAAATATCACTGGACCACCACCAGGTTTTATCATCACAACCATCTCTGGTCTATCTGTAAGGTTTTATCAACACAAAACATCTCTGGACTTTGATGCACCCATTCGGTAGTCGTTGAAGTTTACCAAACGGCCGTCAAATTCAATTATTTATTAACCGGACTACAACTAAAGATTTGCATAGTATAGTGAGGAAGTCCGAATCGATCCACAAGGAGCTCAAATATAGCTTAATCGGATTGTAGGTTTTATGTAATGGATTGTGGCGTTTAAGACGGCCAACTTGGTTTTGCTTTGAAAAGTGAAAATGCTAATGAAAAAGACTAGAAATGAGATTTATAGACTAAAAGAGGCAAGTCTAGAGATCGTCTATGTAGAGGCCCGTATAATTTTAATTATTGAAATATTTATTAAATGCCTAATTGGGAGAAATAAGGTTTATTTGGTGGTTGTTTGGATTGGGGATTGAAGTGAAATGATAGAAGCTAGAGGGGTGAGTATGTGATTTACTTTTATGTTAGTATATATAGTGTGTGTGAGTATGTAGGAGATAATTCTATCTCCATATCTCCCTTTCTCTCAACCGTTCCCCCCTCTCTCTCATCCGATCCTCTCTCTCTCTTGCTCCTTCTCACAAAACTCCACCTCATACCGCCAAAACCTCAAAGATTAACCTCCCTCTGGCCTTCTAATCGCGTTCTTGAGCTTGAAATTTCGTGGGTCAAGCTTGGAGGGGAGCTTTCGTCGATTCCGAAGAGTTTGGAGGCTAGGGCTTGTTCGAATCCCTTGGGTTTTGCTCCTTGACTTGAGGTAGGGATTTCTTTGCATTCTCTATGTGTAAATGTGTTGATTTGGTGTGAAATCGTGCCTACATTAGTTGTTGTTGGTGTTGTTGTTGAAATCCCTAAAATCTGCAAAAAACCTGCTCGAAACCACTCCGTATCGATACGGGCTTTTTGCCGTATCGATACCATAAGAAAACCGAGACTTTAGGAATTTCTGATTTGCTTGTTGTATCGATACAGCCAAAATGGCTGTATCGATACCACAGCCTTATGGAGAATTTTTCTTCCACTGATTCCTACTTCGATTATTTTGAACTTCGGGCACTTCTAGCACTTCTTGGACATCTCTTAACCTATCCCTATCATGTTCAATTGACTCCCTATGATTGAATGATGTTGTCCTTGTTCCGTTGGCCTCCCGTTAGTAGGAATAATAAGAGTTTACTTGGCTAAAACCGTATTGAAATGCATCTTATCTATTTATTGACTGTTGGAATTGTTTGTGGCATAATTGAAGTTTTGTTGGCATATCGTGTGGTGTTTCATGTATGAATGTGATCATGAGAGAGTCATAGTTTGCATCATGAGTGTGAAAGTAGTTATGTGAGTTAGAAGTTGGAATAGGGAGTCTCGTGACGCAAGGGGTGGTAATACGGAGACTCAAGTGGATCTCACAGTGCAAGGGGTGGTAATACGATGATTCGAGTTGTTAGAGTTCACCGTAACGCAAGGGGTGGCAATATGGTAACTCTCGAGATGTTATACTGTACGCAAGGGGTGGAAATACAGTCGATGGAGGTTTGTGATAGTGAGTTGTGTCAGGATGGTTAGAGTTGTTTGTGTCTTATGGATTATGTGGCATATTGCGATAATAGTATGTCATAGAATGATGGTATTGAATATTGGTATACTCTTGAGTTGATTGCTATCCTTCGATTGAGCTGTATCTCTTGTCCTCATTCTTTTGCACTTGTCATCATATTTGCATATAGAATTGGTAAAGATTTTCCTACTGGGCTAGTGTAGCTCAACCTAATCTTTCTTTTCAGGACAAAATGCTGGACAATAGCTCGCATGCAATGTGTGCTTGGAAATGAAAGACTTTTTGGAAGTTAACCTCATTTAGTTGCTTAGACATCTTTGTAATGACTCCTTTTTGACAGAGATGTATTTGTAACTTATCTTCTTAATCCTTTTGACTAAACGTTTGTAATATTTTAAACATGCTCGTACTTGTATCTAAATCACTTTGGGCCGTGGTGCCAAAGTTGTAATTCTCTAAACTTGGGGACTCAGTTTGTAAATTAAACTGGTGGGAAGCTCTTTTGGGTAATTATATGAGATATGCGAGAATCTTTTATTGAAATGGCTTATTTATTTATGTTGAAAATCGAGGGTGTGACACTCTAACCCTTGACAAAGGCCGTTACCGGTTCTCAATTATAACTCAAGCGAGAGTCACGACCACGTGCTCACGCTCGGAAGATTTAGCTTTAATGACTATGTTTATTTAAAGATGTGATTAATCGGAACTAAACCAATCTATTTTTGCTAGTGTATCTAACACGTAGGAGGCCACGAGCCCTCGACATGTCGCTTGCCAAGTCCGTTTGACTAAACAATATACCAAATAGTTAACACCCCTCGTTTAGACCAAAATGGCTAGGTTAATCCAATTTCAAAAACCATGATTGTAAGCTCGAAGGTTTGAGAACCATGTAACACCTTAAGTCCTTGGGAAAGAGTAGCCCAAGACTTAGCCAAGTAACTACTCAACCATACTTAAAGAACAAAGCATGGTAGAAAAATGAGACAAAAGATTTAACCGTAGGAAACGAAAATAAACTTGATATTAGTAAGGATCTCAACCGTAGTTACAGCATTTATAAACGACAAATTAACATAAGACAAATACCTTAAGGAGTTCTTGAAGGAATTAACTCAAAAGCTTCAAAGCATTAATGGAGTTCTCTCCTAGAGAGAGAACTAAAACTAGAACATAAAGTAGATAGATGGAAAGTGAGAAAGAGAGGAGTATTTATACAAGAACATCCTCTCTCTATACAAAATATCCCAAAAGTACTACTTATGGAAACTTTCCATTTATGGAAAGTTGAAAACTGTCAAAAAGCCTCTCGTATCGATACTCCGTAGCCGTATCGATACCGTGCTCTGAAATCCAGGATTCCCCGTAGACAACCCGTATCGATACAAAAGGAACCGTATCGATACGGAAGATTTTGTATCGATACGCTGAAGCTTGAGATCCCCACTGTTTTGGAACCGTATCAATACGCTGGCGTCCGTATCGATACCAAGATGCTTGCTGGCAGATCAAGTCCTACGTGCCCCATCTTGACACCCGAAGGCCCTTGGCACTCTCTGGCCCTTCGGTTCTTCCTTCCTAATGCCCGACGACTGTGTTCCATATGGCCTCACCACTCGAATGCCCTCAAGGGTTGTGCATGGCATCAAAACACGCCATTTTATTGCGTAATGCCTGAAACGCTCAACAAAATACCTTACGCGCAAAATCACTAAAAATGACAAATAAACATAAGATAAACGACATAAATCGGGACCAGGCGCACCAAATATCTACACTATTGGGTGCTCATCAACTATCCGCCAGGTTTTATCATCACAAAATATCACTGAACTGCCCGCCAGGTTTTAAATCATCACTGGACAACCCGCCAGTTTCAAATCACATCACTAGACTACCCGCCAGTTTCAAATCACTTCACACAATCCGCCTGCAGGCATCTTTTAACATCTCTTTCCCCCAAATAACCATTGCCTAGTAACGTCTAAGTGAAATCCTACTCGTAAACCACCCCATGTCTTTAGGGTCCAATCTAGCACAATAAATCAAGAGTCGGAGCAATATACAAATAATCACAATGATAGTTGAAATAAATAGTAAGTATAGAAATCACGTAACTTTTCATGAATGGGCCGTTGCCCTCAATATTGGATAGCCAAGAAGTTAATATTAATAAAAAAATAATAATTCTAGGCTTGTATTAGTTTTATTAAGAATTTAGATTGATTAATAACCATAATAAATACAATAATAGAATAAAATATTTAAATAAATAGCATAACCTTAAAAGGAGTCCTACGTTCCTACGTATCATATTCGGGTATCAAAAATCGAGTCCGGAGAGTTGCGAGATTATTTTAGATAAAGACATTAGCAAAAATTACCGAAAGTAAAATAATTATGTAATAAATAAAATATTTTGAGATTAACAAGGTTTTATCTTAGGAGTATAAGGAGTCTAAAAAAAATTATCCGGGAGTTAAATATATACGTGGTTCGTGAGGTCGCACAGTGGTTTCGATTGAAAACTTTGTAAAATAAATAATAAATAGATAAATAAAAAAAATTGAAATTAACAAGATATCATCTTTGAGGTGTAAGGAGTCTAGAAAAAATAGTTCGGGTATCGAAAACATTGTTTGGGAGGTCGCAAAGTTGTTTCGAACAATTTTTAATAAAACCGAACGGAGTTCGCAGTGGGAGTACTAGTCGCAAGGTCTGACCGAGTCTAACCTTGCGGTCCGCAAGCTTTTGACTGGTCCTTGCGGCCCGAAGGTTGCGGCCGCAAGGTTGAGGTGCAGAAACGATTTTTTTGTTGTTTCGCGATGGTTTTGATGCATGAGTCCATTTGGGGCATAGGGTTAAGCTTAAAAACACTTAAATATACTTGGAGAAGAGTTGGATAGGATTATACTCCGTAATACCTTGGTTTGATCGAATTGATTCAAAAACCGAAACTATGAATTTTGAGGAAGAAGACTTCGGGTTTGACGACCGGGGGACCTTAGGACCAAATTGGATAATGTTTGGGGATGCTTGGAGTTGGGGGAAGTGATTGGAATGGTTGAATAGGGTTTTGGTTGGGTCTAGGATACAAACCCACTTTTCTCTCTCTCACTTTCTCTCTCTAGAACTTCATTGATTGGAGCTCGAATTGGCCTCGGTTTTCTCTCTTTTCTGGCTCAGTGAAGCGTGGGGAGAATGGTGGTGTGCTCGTGGGTCAATGGGGAGGGGTTTATATAGGTGAATTTGGGAGAGGTTGGATAAGATCGAATTTAATGGAGGTTGGATTCTTTGGATTTTGAATGGACGAATTGGGCTCGGTTTTTAAGGTTTGGGAGGAAGTATTAAGAGGATAAGAAGGTATTGAATTCGAATTATACTTGGGGATGAAAGAATTTTTCGATTTGTGCGAGGGGGGACGATTTTGGTTTTGCTTGGAGGGGAAGGAAAAAAAAAGTAATGGCTGGAGAGAGAGGGAGTTGTGGGAGAGAGAGAGGCTGCAGCCTGCAGGAGGGAGGGAGAGAGGTACGGGAAATGCATGCATGTGTTTATGAAAATATATATGTATAAAACTATATAGTTTTTGCATGCAAAAATAGTATCGGTCCGTTCCCAAGTTGATTCCTCGATGTCGTCAAAGAATTCAGACAGGTTGAATGGTTTTGCCCTTGGACACACTTCTCGCTATGATCTTTGATCTCCATTGGCTGATCCTCGAAGGTGATGTTCCCAATTAATGTTGTCAAGACTTTAGGGCGAACATTATTTACGGCGGCCAGTTCCAAATTGCGAGTTGGATAGTTCCTTTCTTGCGGCCTCAATTGTCGAGATCCGTAAGTGACAATCTTTCCATTTTGCTTCGTTCCGTTCAAACTTAACCCCTTTTTGGGTCAGTCGAGTCATTGGCCAACCTAAAATTGAGAATTCTTGAATGACTCTCCTGTAGTAGTCCGCTAATCCCAAGCGACTTCTAATCTCGAATACCATTGATGGTCTTTCCCAGTCTATGCCCACTTATGGTCGTCTACGGAGATTCCCTATCCTGACACTACGTGCCATATAATTTTGACTTCATGTTATTAAAGATTCGCATTTGCTAGCTTTCGCACGTAGATGATTATTCGGAGTACTTATAGAACAATTTTCAAGTGGTCTTCGTGTTTTGTCTCTGTTGGCAGGTAAACAAGAAGGTCATTAATGAACACTACCACAAACTTGTCCAAGTACGGTGAAAATCTTGTTCTCATGAAAACGACAGGGGCATTGGTTAGGTCGACTTCATTTTATTAAAGATTCGCATTTGCTAGCTTTCGCACGTAGATGATTATCCGGAGTACTTATAGAACAATTTTCAAGTGGTCTTCGTGTTTTCTCTCTGTTGGCAGGTAAACAAGAAGGTCATTAATGAACACTACCACCAACTTGTCCAAGTACGGTGAAAATCTTGTTCTCATGAAAACGGCAGGGGCATTGGTTAGGTCGAAAGGTATGACTACGAACTCTTAGTGTCCGTAACATGGGCGAGATGCCGTTTTAGGTATATCTCTGTTTCTGATTCGCGATTGGTGATACCCAGACCGTAGATCAATCTTTGAGAAAACAAGTTGATCTTCTCAACAAGTCATCTATCTTCGGAAGAGGGTAACGGTTTCTGATCATGGTGGTAATTAGTGCAGAGTTGCAAGGTTCATTCCTTCTTCTTGATGAACAAAGTGGGGGGCTCGCTTTGGCGATGTACTGGGTTGGATGAAATCTTGGTCTTTGAGTTCTTCAAGTTGCTTCTTTAGTTCTCGGGCTCAGTTGGTGCCATTCTGTAAGGGACCATGGATATTGGTGTCGCTCCCAGTTGCAATTCTATAATGAAGTCTGTATCCTATTGTGGTGGTAGTCCCGGTAATTCCTCGGAAAGCACGTCCTCGTATTCACATGTAATGTGGGGAAGACCTAACTCCATACGATCCGTTTCCTCCAACTCGAGGCTTGCTAACCATCTCGTGGGTTTGTTATGCCACTTAGTTTTGTGAGCCTTAGGTGCAGAAGGGTCTTGCATAACCCCCTCAAATTTGAATCATGTTCCATCTGGTAAATAAGCTGTCACCATCTTTCGATGGCTGTCTATGTCAGCTCGGTGCGCGGTCGGCCAATCCATCCCGAGTATGACGTCAAAGTTAATCATCTTGATTACTCGTAAGTAGCATGTTAATTGTAAATTTGACACTTCCAATTCACACCCTTTACAGATTAGTACTGCTGATATCTTACCCCCCCTAATGGTGATGTCACATGCATAGTCGTCCTTAAGGTTTTTAGTTTCTAGTCCAAGTGCAGATATACATGCAGCAAATATGACTGAGTGCGAAGCTCTGGAATCAAATAAAGTTTGTACATAAGTGTATAAAGAATGAGGGTACCTTGGATTACTGTAGGGTCCAATTTTTTTCCCGTTCCTTGCAGTGCAAACACCCTCCCTGCAATGGGCTGGATTTGCTCGTTTGGTCCTTTGTTCTAAAAAGGGCGAGTCGACGGTTGATTCCAACCACCGCGAGGCTAATTCTATTGGTTACCAAACCCAACCGGTCTAGCCTGATTCTGATTCCTAAATCCTGCAGTTTTACCCTGATTCTGCAGCTGTCCTCCTTGGTTTCCAGCTCCGATTAGCTTAGGAAAATAAGTCTTATTATGTCCCTCCTCCAGACAGTAATAGCAGCGGCGGTCTAAGTTTTGGTTTTGAGGAAAGAGGTTGCGGTTTGATCCAGGGTTAGGGTTTGAGCCTTGGTTCTATGCTTAGATCTGGTTGGGATTAAGGTTAGGGTTTCAGTTAAATTCTGGATTGGGGTTCCTCCAAGCTTGGTTAAATTGTGGTTGTTGGGGGCGAGTATAGTTCGGGTTATAGGGTTGGGGAGTAGGAGAATTCCTGTTGCTATGGATTGAGCGGATAGGTTCTCCAGCTGTTGTCATGGCTTTCTTCTGCTCACGTTTCGCCTTGAAATCCAAGCTTTCTCTCTCTATCTTAAGTGCGCATTGCACTACTTGTGAATGGTGGGGAGAACTTGTGCCACCATATCTCGCCGTGTCTCAATGAGTCCCCATTCAAACTTTCTTGCCTTGGCGTCGTTAGTAGGTACGACTGTCTAGGCATAGCGAGATAGCTCTTCAAATCGTGCGGCATACTGGACTACAGTCATGGTGCCCTGCTCGAGACTCATGAACTCTTGGGCCTTTGCTTGTTTGACCGGTGTTGAGAAGTACTTATCAAGGAAGATTTCTTTGAACTTCTCCCAAGTCATGGTTTCCACGTTGTGCATGCTTTCCATTAGTTTCCACCAATCCTGAGCTTCCCCTAGCATCTGATAGGTAGCTAGCGCAATTCGATTGCCGGCTTCACAGATGTCTAGTGTTTTGAGAATCTTCTTGACTTCTTCTAACCAAGCTTCTGTGGCTATGGGATCTGGGTCTCCTTGAAAGTAGGGTGGGCGGTGTTTACAGAATTCGTTCAGCACATGGCTCCTAGTCATGGGTCCTCGGGGTACGTGTGGGGCTGCCTGCTGTTGCTGGCCATTTGCGGTGGCAGCGGCAATGAATGCTTGCATAAGTTGCACTAAGTCAGTAGTTTCGATTGGGCCGTTAGGTTGAGGGCCCCCATCTTGTCCACTGTTTGGTCCATCACTCTGGTTGTTGTCTCCATGCGATTCGTTCCTTGTTTCCACCATCTAGTCACCGTTGTGTTTTGTCTTAGTAAGCGGGTTTTATTTATTAAAAGTATATATATGTATATATAAACGGAGACATGATATTATAGATTTGTTGGTTATAAACTTAGGTTGATGTGATCTACCCAATCTACCCAAAGCCGAGGGTTTGAACATAAAGCTCTGATACCAAGTTGAAACACCCTAATTTTTGAAATAAAAATCGGAGGCATTAAATATTAATATAAGAAAAAGTTTGCTTTATTAATGACTAAAACAGATAATTCGACATAAGAAATTGTTCATTAAAACCGAATGTGGAAATACTAAATTTGACAAAACTTAGAGCTGATTCCTAAGCTTGATACGGATCCCAAGCATACATTGGCTCAGTCTCCATTTCTGGATTCATCTCCGGATTGTACTGCCCTCTTTTAGGATCCTGAGTCTCCCCCTGATTTTCTGTAAAATATGACACGGATGCCAGACAAACCATGCATGAGTGAAAGAGTTCACCTCGTAATATAATCCAACCCAACCACCCCCCTTACATTACAGCTAGCAGGTAACAATATATTATCAATGCAAAAAAGTAAAATAGAAGTAGCACACATAAACTTATTCATTTCAGTCCAATAGCCTAACAACAAGGAAAGCTAGTCATGCACCGATCATAACTAGGGTTTGCCTACCTTAATCACCACATCAAAATCACCACTGGACTCCCGTCAGTTCTATCATCACAAAATTTCACTGGACCACCTACCAGGTTTTATTATCAAAATATCACTGGACCACCCGCCAGGTTTTATCATCTCAAAGTATCACTGGACCACCCGCCCGGTTTTATCATCACAAAATATCACTAGACCACCCACCAGGTTTTATCATCACAAAATATCACTGGATCACTGCCAGGTTTTATCATCACAAAATATCACTGGACCACCGCCAGGTTTTATCATCACAAACATCTCTGGTCTATCTACCAAGTTTTATCAACACAAAATATCTCTGGACTTTTATCATCGCAAAGTATCACTGGACCACCCGCCCGGTTTTATCATCACAAAATATCACTAGACCACCCACCAGGTTTTATCATCACAAAATATCACTGGATCACTGCCAGGTTTTATAATCACAAAATATCACTGGACCACCGCCAGGTTTTATCATCACAAACATCTCTGGTCTATCTACCAGGTTTTATCAACACAAAATATCTCTGGACTATCCGCCAGGTTTTATCATCACAAAACATCACTGGACTGCCCGCCAGGTTTTAAATCATCACTGGACAACCCGCCAGTTTCAAATCACATCACTAGACTACCCGCCAGTTTC
>JAOTQK010075372.1:0-10198 GCA_025642025.1 Rhododendron ferrugineum | reverse complement strand
ACGAGATACTAACTTTGGCATCGGAGGGCCTTTGCCACGAGAGGCAAAGGTGCGCTCACTCTTTCTTTGTTTTACAGGTGGAAGTTCCGGCGGTGCATTAGGGTTCCGGTGAGGAGGTACAAGTAACCGTTACATTCTTGTGCTCTTCCAAGACCCTTCATTTTTTCTGCACTTACAATTGGCGCCGTCTGTGGGAAACGATAGAGTTCCCTTTGAAAAAAACGACCATGATGGAAGAAAATCCAACTACACCCGTTGATCCGAAAAATCAACTGGGTGGGGAAAAGGATAAATCCCCACCGGATCCACCCAGGAAGCCCGACGGCGGGCGAACCAAGAAGACGGCAAGCAAAAGCCATCCTGTAACTGTCCATGGCGATTCCAAGAATAAGGATGGTAGGACAGCCACGGAGTCCACGAGAAGGAGCAAGTCCCGCCATGGAAGAGAATCAGTTGCGCACTCGAAGAGTGTACGCAACAATGAGGATATCCTCGACATGAAGAGACAGGAGATCGAGGAATTCGCTCGCTTGATCAGGAAACGAGAACACGAGATTCGAGAGTTACAACGGATACGAGATCATCCGGAGGATTCTGGACTACCAAGGAAAAGTTCTAAGAGGGAGGGGCTGGCGATGGTGGAATACAGGAGGGCTCCCTCGCGAAGAGGGGGGAGCAGAAGCAGAAGCCCCGTCCCGAGGAAAAGGAGAGCTTCTCCACGAAAAAGGAGGAGCAGTAGCGTTTCTTCCGAGGAAAGGGGGGCCAGAAGACATTGCAGGGATAGGTATGAGAGACCAGAGTCCGACCGGGAGAGGAATACTCCCGGAGAAGTGAAAGAACGAGAGGAGGGTACCATGTCTGCACGAGAAGCAGCGCGGAAAGCCCTCAGTAACATAGCATCCTCCCCCTTTGCAAAGAGATTGCAAGAGGCCAGGTTGCCAAGCAGAGTAAAGCACGGCTCGTTTGTCCTTTATGAAACAAACACTGACCCCGTGGCACATATACAGCATTATCAGCAGGCGATGTTCATGCACGAAGGAGATGATGCGATCATGTGCAAAATGTTCCCATCGAGTCTGGGAAAGGTGGCCTTATCCTGGTTCCACAAGTTAGGGCCGAACACCATCCGAGGATGGAGGCAGTTGGCCGAGGAATTCACTGCACGGTTCCTAACAAGCAGGAAGGCACCCAAGACGTTCGAGAGTCTCTCCGTTATGAAGCAAGGGGAGAATGAGCCGATCAGGGATTACGCTAAGAAGTACTGGGAGACTTTCAACGAGATTGAAGGTTGCAGTGAGGAGTACGCAATAGCAACGTTCAAAACCGGCTTGCCTGTTCGGGGAGAGTTACGAAAGTCCCTAAATATGAGCCCAGTAGGAACGCTGGCCAAACTAATGGAACGAATCGAACAGCATGCCAGAAACGAGGATGATATACTCAGAGAAGATGGCAAGTTGATGGCCGAGCAAGTGAAAGGGGCAACCAGGAAGGTTGATAAGCCAGAGCCCAAGAATTACAAGGAAAGAAGGGAATACGGCCAGGCAAGGAAGGAACCGTTCAAGGAAAAGCAAGCCCCGGACCCTAAATCCTTTTTCTCCATAACCACAGTCTGGAAGGAGCCAATCTATCGGGTCCTTTATCGAATAAAGAACCGTCCATACTTCAAGTGGCCCCCGAGGATGGGAGGTGATAAAGAAGCAAAGCGAGCTACGAACCAGCACTGCAGTTATCACAGGGACTGGGGCCACATGACAGAGGATTGCGAGATGTTCAAGCAACACCTCGATGACTTGGTGTCTCGAGGGTATTTGAAAGAGTTTACCCAGGAGGAGCATAAGAATGCAGAAAAGACAATGGAGTTGGATTACGAACAGAATCCAAGGGGGGTAATCCATATGATACATGGGTTGGCCACACCTTATACGAGAAATGAGGTGAGGTTGCTCCAAAGGCAGGAAAAGCACGACCAGCATGTGATGCGGTTGGGAAAGAAACGAGGGCGCAAAGAGGAAACGGGCAACGAGGGCATAACCTTCACGGATGAGGATCTGGGAGGAATCCAGATGCCACATAATGATGCCTTAGTCATAACCCTACGAATTGGGGAATATGATATGGAAAGAATCTTGGTGGACTCAGGGAGTTGCACAGAGGTGCTGTATTACGACGCTTTCAAAAAGCTAGGGTTAACTCAAGCAGATTTGGAGCAATCGATAACGCCATTGGTTGGATTCGGTGCAGGGGCGGTCTGGCCCTTGGGCAAGGTGACCCTGCCTGTTCGGGCAGGAACAGTGGTACTGCGAACCGACTTCCTGGTTGTGGACGTACCGTCTTCCTATAACGCGATTATAGGAAGGACATGGTTGCACAAGATGAGAGCTGTCTCCTCCACTTACCATCAGATGGTGAAGTTTCCAGGATCAAACGGTATAGAGAAGATCAGGGGGAACCAGAAGGTGGCCCAACAGTGCCTGATCTCGATAGTAAAGAAAGCGCCAAAAGCACACGTCGAAGTTCAGGACCGGCCGACCATCGAGGATGTCGGCGTAAACCCTGCCGAGAAGGTGGTGGAGGGTTTGAAGAGGATTCGGGTCAACGAGAGTGACCCAGAAAGGTATTTCCTGATCGGGGAAGACTTGAACGGAGAAGAAGAGGAGGAATTGGTAAAGTTCCTCAAAGAGCACGTAGACGTATTTGCTTGGACACCCGATGAGATGCCCGGGGTAGATGCAAACGTGATTTGCCATCACTTGAATGTAGACCCACAGCATAAGCCCGTGATGCAGAAGAAGAGACGATCAGCCGTACAACACGTGGATGCAGTGGTCGAAGAAGTTGACCGCCTGTTAGAGGCGAAGGCCATACGAGAGGTCTACTACCCTGAATGGTTATCCAACACTGTGGTGGTGAAAAAGAAGGATGGGAAATGGAGGGTCTGCGTCGACTTCACGGATCTAAACAAAGCGTGTCCAAAGGACAGTTTTCCCCTTCCCAGGATTGATCAACTGGTGGACGCGACGGCAGGGTATGAAAGGATGAGCTTCCTAGATGCCTATCGAGGCTACCACCAGATTGCTATGTATGGGCCCGATCAGGAGAAGACCTCTTTCATCACTCCAATGGGGCTGTACTGCTACAGAGTTATGCCATTTGGTTTGAGGAACGCCGGAGCAACATATCAGAGGTTGGCAACGATTATGTTCAGAAGGTTGCTCGGCAAAACAATGGAGGTATACATAGACGACATGGTGGTCAAGAGCAAAGAGAAGCGAAGCCACATAGACGACTTGAAGAAAACCTTCCAGATACTGAGAGAATACAAGCTAAAGCTCAACGCCTCGAAGTGTGCGTTTGGAGTGAGTTCGGGGAAGTTCTTGGGACATCTTGTGACCAAGCGGGGAATAGAGGCAAACCCCGATCAAATTACAGCTTTACAGAGGCTCCAGAGCCCGAGGACCACGAAAGAGGTTCAACGGTTGACTGGAATGGCAGCAGCCCTAAACAGATTTATTAGCCGGTCCAGTGACAAGTGCAGACCGTTCTTTCAATTGCTAAAGAAGAGGGAAGGATACGAATGGGGAGCAGAGTGTGAGCAAGCGTTCCAAGACCTGAAGAAGTACTTGGCAACAGCACCCCTCCTGTCCACCCCCGAGCAAGGTGAGCCTTTAACCCTGTATTTAGCAGTTTCTGAACACGCTGTAAGTGCAGTACTATTGAGAGAAAAGGGATCCGAGCAATTCCCAGTCTATTACGTGAGCAAGACGCTGCTAGAAGCAGAGACGAGATATTTGCCCCTCGAGAAATTGGTCCTGGCATTGAGGACGGCGGCAAGGAAGTTGCCTCACTATTTCCAGAGCCACAGGATCGTTGTATACACTGAGTTCCCGTTAAAATCTTTGCTACGAAAGGCGGATTTCTCCGGACGCATCTCTACTTGGTCGGTTGAGCTAAGTCAGTACGATATAGATTACCGGCCGCGCACTGCGATAAAGGGGCAAGTGTTGGCAGATTTCGTGGCAGAATTTTCCCCTGCAGTAGCACCCGAACCTCCTACGAGACAGGAGGAACCCGAGAAGAGATCAACCAAAAAGGGGAAGACACAAGCCGAACAAGATCCACTGGAATGGAAGCTATTCGTCGATGGATCCGCGTGCAACACAGGATCTGGAATCGGTGTTGTGCTTTTTCCTCCTGTAGGGGCAATGATGGAATTATCACTCCGATTGGGTTTCAGCGCTTCAAATAATGTGGCGGAGTACGAGGCACTCCTGGCAGGGTTAAGAAGTGCCAGAACCTTAAAGGTAAAGAAGATTCGGGTGTACTGTGATTCGCAGCTTGTGGTGAACCAATTGTCCGGAGAGTACGAGGCTCGACACGAGAAGATGGCAGCCTACGTGGAGGCCGCCAAGGATTTACTTAACACCTTCGAGAAGGCGTGTATTGAACAGATAAGCTCTGGGCAGAATGCCCACGCTGATTCACTAGCTTGGTTGGCCGCAGCTGTGCCAACAGAGTTCAAGAGAAAGGTGATGGTAGATTATCTTGCTGAGCCAAGTATTGGGAGAAGCGAGGAATTGGTCTTGGACGTGAACCAAGGGCCAAGTTGGATGGATCCAATAGTGGAGTTCTTACGAGACGGGGCACTCCCCACGGACAAGAAAGAGGCTCACAAGATAAAAATAAAATCTGCACGATTTTGGTTGTCTCCTGAAGGGAAATTATACAGGAAATCTTTCACTGGCCCATATCTGCTTTGTGTACACCCCGAGATGGTGCAAAAGTTCCTTCACGAGATCCACGAAGGGACATGTGGAAGTCATGCTGGGGGCAGGTCAATTGCCCACCGAGCAATAAGCCAGGGGTATTGGTGGCCGCACATGCAGGAAGATGCGAAGGTGTATGTGAAGATTTGTGAGAAGTGCCAGAAGTTCTCGCCAATGATCCGAACACCAGCTGAGGACCTGGTTCCCCTAACAAGCCCTTGGCCATTTGCACAGTGGGGAATGGACATCGTGGGTCCACTCCACAAGGCGACTGGGAACAGGAAATTTTTACTGGTGGCAACGGATTACTTCACTAAGTGGATTGAGGCAGAACCGCTGGCAAAGATCACCGAACCTATGATAGAAAGGTTCGTATGGAAAAGTATCATTACAAGATTTGGGGTCCCCTATTCGCTGATTACGGATAACGGATCCCAGTTTCAGAAAAAGTTCAAAGCCTTCTGTGCCCAGTATGGGATAAGGAACTATTACTCGACCCCGGCCTACCCACAGAGTAATGGGCAGGCAGAAGCATCTAACAAAACCATACTTGACGGGATCAAGAAGAGATTGGATAAAGCAAAAGGGAAGTGGCCTGATGAGTTGCCATTGGTCCTATGGGCCTACAGAACAACGCCTAGGAGGTCTACGGGAGAGACCCCCTACTCATTGGCATATGGGACAGAGGCTGTAATCCCATTGGAGGTTGGATTGCCGACCAACAGGACCACTTTGGTTGAAAGTGGAGGCAACGACAGAGCCCTAGAGATTGAGCTGGATCTTGCCGAGGAAAGAAGAGAAAGGGCTCTGGTGCATTTGGCCTCATATCAGGAGCAGCTGATGAAAAGCTACAACAAGAATGTCCACCCACGAGAGTTTGGAGTTGGAGACCTTGTGCTTCGCAAGGTGCTCGGCAACACCAAGGTGGCTAACGAGGGCAAGTTAGGGGCCAATTGGGAAGGCCCATATCGAGTCATTGAGATCGTAGGTATTGGGGCTTACAGATTGGCGGACTTGGATGGGAACCCGGTGCCAAGACCATGGAATGTTCACAATTTGAGGAAGTTTTTTGTTTGAAAAGACTTCACGTTGTTTTTTATTTTTGCACACTGTGATTGTGTGGGAATTACGAGTAAAATTCCCTTGTTTTCTTTGTTAGTTGCAAGGGGTACGCGTAACGCCCCCTTGAGTTTTGAATTACGAATAAAATTCTCAAATTTTTGTCCTTACAAATTGGTTGTTTTTACCTCTTTATTGAAATTGGAATACGAAGCTAGGCCCTATCTTGTGTCCTCCCTTCGTATTGGGGAGCAGAGGGTGTATAAATACAAAATGAAATTTTTCCAAGTTCGAGGAAAACTTGGGTAATGCACGAATGAACTTAGAAATTTATCCCAAGTATAAACATACTTGGAGTGCATACGAGTATATGCAAACTTGGTCTGGGTACGAATACACCATGATTTTTGCCAAATACGAATACATTTGAGCATTAGTTTAAGTATGAACAAACTTAGACACCGTCCAAATACGAGACATTTGGCACGCATACGAAAACATGCATATTATGGCCGAGTATGAATAAACTTGGAAAGACGTGCAGTTTTACCTAAGTACGAACGAACTTAGGAATTTAGCCAAGCACATGCATATGAATAAATGCACACTATTGCCAAATACGAATATGTTTGGGTAACCTAAGTATGAGTACATTTAGGAAATCGTTCTAAGTACGAGTAACTTGGAACTGGTCGAGTACGAAACACTTGGGCCGCATACGCAAAAATTGTCTAAACATGAAAAAATTTAGGGACTCTCCCAAGCATGTGAAAACTTGGGGTGCAGACATGGACATGCACAAACGGCTAAGTACGAACAAACTTAGCTGGTTATCCAAATTTGAACACATTTGAGCGCCTAACTAAGTACGAGAAACTTAAAAATTGCACACGATAACGTGCACAAAGCATCTAAGGACGAGCAACTCTTGGTGATACCCAAAGATATGCACACTTCCAGTACGAAATACTATGCAGGCATATGGGGAAGAGCAATATTAACTGCAGTATGAAGAAACTTAGCAGTTTAAAAGTTTCAAGGTCGATTGTACCTGTACTTGGGCCAGACGCGGCCACCCACAAAAAAAAAGTTATGCCACGAAGGGCCAAGAAACCTGTGTTAAGAGTTTTGGTAATGTACTTGTGCCACGCAGGGCAAAACTTACGGCCACGCAGGGCCACCATATTGTCTAAAGTAAGAATTGAAGTTGTTCCGAGCAAGAGGGGCTATACCTGTTGGTTCACGACGGGATCTTGAACGGCAGAGGAGGAGGCTTGTGCAGGTACATCTTGAACGGGAATCGGGGTTTGTACAGGGACGTCTTCCACAGCAATGCTCCCATCAGCTGGACCACCACTGGCTTCCTTTTGGCCAGGGTTGGTCACTACATCGCTCTGCTCGGCTTCAGCATCATCTGCAGTGGGCTCCTCGTTCAAGCTGTCCTCTTCTTCCTCGATCCCCTCTTCTCCGTGGGCCATCATGCTCGGGAGATCTATCTCCGTCCAGAGGGATGAGGATCCTTCTACACCAGACTTCTTCAGGCAAGCAGTCCATCCAGCAGCGAACACTTGATCCTGGATTCCAGGCATTTGGCTCTTATAGCTTTCAGTGGCCACGTGGATCCCCTGATTATATCCCTGCTGGTACGACGCCTTGGCTTCATCCTTACTCGCCTCCAGCTCCGTCAAAGTCTGGTTCAGGCTGTCCTCTGCCCCATCCAATTTTACCTTCAGCAGGTCCACGTTCCTACGGGCCTGATCTCTCTCTCCCTCGAGCCTGATTATGGTGCGCTGCAGTTGGGCGTTTTCATTCGCCAGCTTTACGCGCTGGGGCTCAGACTGGCCCAGCTTTTGGGCCATAGCCACCATTTTTTGCATAGACTGGCAAGATAAGGAGTAATCAGTAACACGATAAAGGAAGAGATCGCGTATGTGAGCTAGAAAAGAGAACGAAACAACAAAAATTGCTTACCTTGGCGCCATGCACCATGAAGGACCCGAGGAGGTTGTTTGGGGAGCTGGCTACCTCCTTCTTCATATCCGTGGGCAACAAGAAAGCCTGAGAAAGGGCCATGGCAGTCCCTTCAGACTCCACGCTGTCCCAAACAGTGACGGGCTTGTCGCAGTGGGTGAGTTGGGGAGCCCAAATCGGGGAAGACGCGGAAGAAGCCTGGGCTGGGGGCCTCTCAGTTGCTTCCAAGCGTTGACGCTTATCCCGGTGACTAGCTTCGACCTCCTCGGGAGAGAAGCCTGGTGGGTGGCTTGGTTGAGTGGTTCCCCGGCGGCCATGTGATGGTCGGGGACTTTGGGAACGACCACGACCAGCGCCACGGCCCCGTCCGCGACCGGCCCCGGGAATAGTCAGGAGGCTGCTGAGATTGATCGGCTGGTCCATTTCTTGAGGAAGAGGTTGAGGCTTCCTCGGTAAGATTGATAGGCTGACTTTGGAACGGAGGGGTCTGAGAACGTCTTCCTTCTTCTCTTTCTTCCCCCTCTTCTTCTTGTTCGGGTTGAGCAGGAGGTGGCCCAGGGACTGCAGGGTTGTCGGCTGCTCGTATGCGCCGATCAATGAACCCACCGTATGACGCCCTGTAGCTAAGAAGGATTTGGGCTGCTCTTGCTCGGCCAGCAAGAGAGGTACCCTCTCCGTTGAAATTTAGTGCGCGGTTGATGTCTGCTACGTGAACCTGGGGGGTGATGATAGCATGCCCCTGATTGACGTTTTCGGCTGCAACACGAAAAGTTGGCAGTTAAAAGATGGGTAATGCAATACAAAAAGTTGCTCGGTAAAGAATTCTACGAGGAAAGAAGAACTAACGTGGCTGCCCAAATCTGTGAGGGGCGTGGAAACCAACCACTTGATCATTCTCATCTCTGGGCTCGAAGTTCCCAGTAACGATAAGAAAATCGTCGTCGTCTCCTCGAGCAGAGTCGGGCAGTTCAAGCACGAGACGCTTCCTGGAATCTCTACTCTTTAAATAGTAGGTTAGGGCGTCTTTGGTACGAGAAATGCTGTATAAGTGGTGGATATCGTGCAGGCCTAAGGCAGTGCCTAACAACTGATTAAGTGTATTGATACCCATGACCACTCGGAAAAAATTGGCAGAAACCTGCATTGGGGAAAGCCTATACCAGGCCAGAACTTGACGTAAAAGGGGCGCCAGGGGAAACCTGACGCCGCCCTCCACAACAGCCACGACAGGGATGTGAAGAATATCATTGTTTGGCCTTTCGCGAATGGCATTTACTGGAGCTAAAGTAGTGGTGACATTGTCAGGGATCTCGTAGCGAGACCTGAATGTCGCCATAGCTTGGGGAGTGTTGCAGTGACGTCTAAATCTCCCCATTACGAATAAGGCGTGCAAACAAGAAAGGGTACGAGAAAGCCCTAGAAATGAAGAAAGAAATCCTAAATCAACGAGAGAAGTAGGGGGAAATGGGGAGCAAGGACTTACGAGATGACGGGCGAAGACTCTAGGGCAGAAAGGGAAGAACCTTGAGGTAGTGAACAGTGCTTCAATGGCGAACGAAATCCGGCTTCTGTCTGCAGAGGGAGTTTAAGAAGAGGAAGTGGGTTTTAAAATGGGATGAAAAACCCAAATATACCCCAGGAAAGGGGGTGACATATGTGAAACGTCACCCCAGACGCCGTTCGGCGTTCCGTTTCCCCAAAGGGCGTCTATTCGCATTTAATGCGAAGCGGCACGAGGCATGCCGCGTGTAAAGTGGGGACAGGAAAAGCCTGACCAAGCCCAACGATGAGACGTTTGGGCTGGACTAATGATGAGAGTCACACTAACCCTATGAGAAGGGGTGCAGGAGCAAGAGAAGTTTGCTCGGTTTTTGGGAGCTTTGCTCATCATATTAAGGGAAGATAACGAGTAAAGCTGGGGAGCAATTGTGGGGAGGTATTCCCGAACAGGCAAAAATATGACCCGAACACGTGGTACGTGGGACCACGGTATAAATACGGTAGAGACATTCGCCGTGCAGTACGGTGGCCGGAGATAGGGGCCAATGACGAGAGGGGACATTGGTCCAAAGAGTCTGCACGGGGCCTGTACCAGTGACACGAGATGTTGTTGGACCAAGGGGTTGAACTGATGACAAGAGAAGTCATTGGACCAGTTAGACTGTTCGGCAACGAGAGCGCCGAACAGGGTGAATTTTCTGAGGAATGCGGTTTAAAAATAAAGGAATATTCTGGAAGTGTCCAGAACGGTGTAATACCGTAAGAGAGTGAGATCTCGAGGATGAGGAGATCTGGAAAGGACACCCAACGGGAATGGGATGTTCGGCTAGTTATGGTAAGAATTCCTGGAATGACTAAGGTAATAAATCAATAAGGGAACGAGGATCCCTGATATTCTGGGTTTC
>JAOTQK010075356.1:0-10200 GCA_025642025.1 Rhododendron ferrugineum | reverse complement strand
TATCTACAATCATAGTTTTTAAAGAACTGAGATAAAATATATTAAGAGCCACTTTTTATCTCAGCTTTTGACTTAAACTGAGATTAAATGTTTAGCTTACAATTTTTTATCATACTTTTACTAAAACCGTGATCTTTATAAACCTCCTTGGTGTGACCTTTATCTATTATTGTAGTAGTGCTCCTAATTCCATAGAATTAACAAATGAACCCCATTCAAATTTGGGAAATTTTTAGGCCGGCCCCAAAAAGTAGGTTCAGACTTAATTTAGTCCTGACAAAAATATTTCTTCTTTATTTCAGTCCTTTTTTTGTTACTTTTCATTCATTTTTACTATTTTGCCCATTTTTCTTAATTTTGTGTACATGTTCATTTTTAGTAAAATTTATATTTTTAGAATCAACTCCTGACCCATATTATTTCGGACAAAAATATCCTTGGCTATGTGAACTGCCTATGAGAACTGCCAATTCTCATAGCCAGTTAACATAATATTTCGGACAAAAATATCTCCGACAGTTCACATAGCCCGAGTTAACATATTATTTAGGACAAAAATACCCCTGAACTATGGCTATGAGAGCTATATTTTTAGAATCAATTCCTGAATTATATTATTTCGGACAAAAATACCTTTGGTTATGTGAACTGGCTATGAGAACTGCTCAGTTATGAGAACTGCTCAGTTCTCATAGAGAAGTGGCTATGTGAACTGAGTTATGAGAAATGGCTATGTGAATAGCTAATTCTCATAGTTAGTTCTATGAGAATTTGCTATGAGAAGTGATTGTTCTCATAGAGAACTAGCTTTGTGAACTGGTTATGAGAACTGGACTATGTGAACTGGACTATGTGAACTGAAAAAAACACAGTTCTAATAGACAGTTCTCATGGACAATACACAATTCTCATAAAAAATACGCAATTCTCATAAAAAATACACAATTCTCATAGACAGTTCTCATGAACAATACACAGTTCACATAGAAAAATACACAGTTCTCATAGAAAATACACATACGAACAAAAATTAAACAAAAATAAAAAGGTAATTAAAATCAAATATAGTAATAAATGTTCTCACCGCCATGTATTAAAAAAAGTAATCAAAGACAATACACAGTTCTCATAAAAAATAAACAGTTGTCATAGACATTTCTCATAGAAAATACACAGTTCTCATAGACCGTTCTCAAGAACAATACATAGTTCTCATAGAAAATA
Source organism: Rhododendron ferrugineum (assembly GCA_025642025.1). Classification (NCBI taxonomy): domain Eukaryota; kingdom Viridiplantae; phylum Streptophyta; class Magnoliopsida; order Ericales; family Ericaceae; genus Rhododendron; species Rhododendron ferrugineum. Next base: position 8,976 of record JAOTQK010075356.1, on the reverse strand, counting down.
CATAATTCTCATCGACAGTTCCCATGAACAATACATAGTTCTCATAGAAAATACATAATTCTCATCGACAGTTCCCATGAACAATACACAAATCTCATAGAAAAATACACAATTCTCATAGAAAATACACACACGAACAAAAATTGAACAAAAATAAAAAAGGTAGAGGTCATGTTCGTGTGTGCATTTTCTATGAGAAGTGTGTATTTTCCTATGAGAACTGTGTATGAGAATTAGCTATGTGAACTACGTTATGTGGACTATGTGAACTGGCTATATGAACTCAAACCAGTTCACATAGCCAAACTGAAATTAATTATTACAACAAATGCAAGTTCGAAGCGGATAAAAAAAAAAACGCAAGTTCGACAAAATGCAAATTTCAGGGGCGACAAAAAATAATGTTCAGAAATCAAATGTTTCCTACTACTCCTCAACAAATGCACCGACACGGCGGTGACCGCTTGTTCACGAATCGAAGAATGAGCGTTCAAATCTAGCAAATGAATCAAGTAAGAGACGTTGCCTTCCTTGGAAACCACGGCCGCGGCTTTCTCCTCGTTTTCCAGAAGCTGGAGGAGAGATTCCCTATTTCCATGGCTTTCTTTTCAAACTCGACGCCGTCGATCTGTAACATGGTGAAGAGGTCTTGGATGAAGAATCCTAGGTCTTCTTTGTCGGAGCTAGGGGGAGGTGGCGTTAGAGTGGCGGAGGACGCCGGATCTGAGGAGGAGGTCGATGTCTTGGGACTGTTTGGAGAGCCAGTTAGCGGCCATGGCGAGGTCGCTCTGCATGAGGAGTTTTTCGACGGGGGTGGCTCATGGCGACATTGTCGGAGAGAAGATGGCGATGACCGTGGTGGTGGAGTCGGCGCTGCTCCATCAGTGGAGAGAGGGAGAGGGAAGGAAAATAATAGAGTAAATGCTGCGAAGAGTTGATTTAGGGTAAACAAGTCATTATGTACCATAACCAAGCCTATCTAGGTTCGGTAAAAAATATTAGGGTTGGGATGAATCCGAACCTAAAAAGAGGGACCGGCCTCTAATTTTCTATTCAAATTTAGCCCATTTCAAAACACAAAAAATAAAAATAAAAATCCCTGTTCGTGCCCTGACTAGTATTGCAATGAGGTGCAAGATAGGACCATGGACCAGACCTCCAAATCCAGAGGGCTCTTTATTGTTTCGAAGTATTATCGTTTTTACTTTCCCATGGCTTCACAGTGAACAGAACCATAGTTGTCAGAATCGTACGATTCACGATTCATATCGTACGATTCGATACTATTCGGTGGGTAATCGATATGAATAGGCTGCCGAATTGGAAATAACTGAGAATCGTAAGTGAATTGGTGATTTACGATTCGTATCGTACGATTCGATACGATTCGGTGGGTAATCAATATGAAAAGGCTGCCGAATCGGAAATAGCTGAGAATCGTAAATGAATTAGTGAATCGATCGATTCACTTAAAATTTCCGAAATTCATTTTTCACTCTTGTTTTGCTTCTTTTGTTGTTTGAAAATGGTTTAAATATTTTTTTAAGGTCTAGTATTGTTATATGTCATCTTTTGTCTATGTAATATGGATAGATTGATGAGCACCCACTATTATAGATATTTGGTGCGACTAGTCCCGTTTATATTGTTTTATCTTGCTTTTATTTAGCTTTTATTGCGATATTGCACGTAAGGTAGGTTTTTGTATATTTCATGTAAAACGTGCTAATAAGGCGGTTTTGAACGCTAAGGAATGCTCCGGATGCAACCAAGTGCTCAAGGCCACATGCCACCACGTTGTGGTGCCCGAAGAGTCACGAAGAGATGGTTTGGAGGTTGCTCGGGTAGCCCAAGGGTTAAAGAAATTGAAGAAGATGCGAGGATTTTACCAAAGCAATGCATCTTCCAACCAACTGAGGGTAGATCTGTCATAACTTTTGATATACAAAGTACTTTTGATCCAAACCAATTGGGTTAGAAAGTAGACTCGACAAACTTTTCAACTATCCAAAAAACACCCAAATCCGAGTTCATGAGTGTCTAGAGTGAGCCCGTGAAGTTTCCCAAAAAATCTGTCCAGTTGGTATCGGTACCTCAAAAACATGGTATCGGTACCATGTTGCTAAATGGAAGACAATTGAGTTGGTACCGATACCTCAATTTTGAGGTACCGATACCAATGCCCTTCGACCAGTTTTTTGTGCTGAACATTTCAACCTTCCATTTATGGAGAGTTTCTACTTTAGGCATATTTTTGAGATATTTTAGGGACCTTTTTGTCCATTGTTTGGTTGATTTTACAGGCCCTATAAATAGGCTTGTATGCTATTTATGGGAGGGATGGCCATTAGTTAACTTTAGACCTAGTTTTCTAGTTTTTGCTCTAGGTTTCTCCATTGTTAGTCTTTCAAGCTTTTCTTGTCATTTCCTTCAAGAACTACTCAAGGTGCTTGTCTCCCGTTAATTTGTCGTATGTTAATGTTGTAGCTATAGTTGAGATCTTCTTTAATATCAAGTTTATTTTCGTTTTTATCGGTGAATTATTTTTTCTATGCTTAACTCTTTTTCTAGTCTTTTTGCCATGAGTGAGTAGTTCGTAGGTTTGGTCATGGGATGAGGTTCACTCTATGATTTAGTGGTTCAAATGGTTTCTCTTAACTTTAGCTTAATTTCAAGGTTTTTGAATGAATTAAACCTATGATGTCTAGTATTGATCATGGGATTAGTAGCTTCTTTAATCATGAAGTTTATCGCCTTATGCTACATGCTTGATAATCCTACGCGTGCGAACGATTCTTTTTCGTCTCTCACTTGCGTTAAATGAGTTCAATTTGAATCAGAGTCTTGAGTTAAGTTATAAGTAGTCTTCAGCTTTTAATTCTTCTAGTGGACTCCGAACGGTTTCGGTTCACTCTTGAGTTAGATGAAGAAACTGTTTGATGGCTAAGTTGTAGAGACCCGTAAATTTTCTTTATTTAATTTTAATGTTTGTAATTGAGGAAAAACGGTGAAAATGATGCGAATGCGAATGTGGGAGTTAAATGTGCAAAGGCTTGGAAGATATGGGTGTTAGTGTATATAGTGCATGCGTGTATATGTGTGTGTGCCAGGGGAAATTATTTCCCATTTCCCCCATCTCTTTCTCTCTCTCCCGTTCCTTCTCTCTCTCGGCTCTCTCCATCTCTATCCCTCTCACTCTCAAATTTCATCTCCAAACTCAAAATCCATAAAGATTGACCTTCATTTCACCATTCAAACGCGATCTTGAGCTTGTATTCAGTTGGGTTTGGCTCGGAGAGGAGTATTCAATTGATTTTGAGGTTCCGGAAGCTAGGGCTCGTTCAAATCGCTTGGGTTTCGCCTTCCGACTTGAGGTAGGGAATTCTACCTCTCCTTATATATTATTTGAGTGTTCTTGTGCCATATTCTAGCTTGTGTTGGTTGTCGTTGAGATTGAATTGAAATCTGAGAATTTCTTTCGAAATAGTCTGAAACGTACTTCCCCTACCGGTAGGTACTTTTCACCTACCGGTAGGTTAAAGTACCTACCGGTAGGTCAGTTGAGAAAATTGTTTTACAATCTGCTCAAACATACTCTAGCTGCTCAAAGCACTCGTCCACCTACCGGTAGGCATTCTTCACCTACCGGTAGGCATTGTCTCGTAACCAGCTGAAGATACTCTACCTACCGGTAGGTACTTTTCTTCTATCGGTAGGCCAAGTGGAAAATTGTTTCGTGCAGACTGTTGGCCTTTCTGTTTCCAGTTTCTACCGGTAGGACTCATTCACCTACCGGTAGGTCAAGTGCAGAATTCTCTTCTTCTACTACTGGTAGAACTCGTTCACCTACTGGTAGGTATCTTGAGCTGCTTCAGTATGTTGAGCTGCTTTTGAGCTGCTGCAGTATAGGTGAGCTGCTTTCTTATATTTCCCAAATCACTTTCTGAAGCTTCTCATCAACTCTAATGGGTTGTTTGCTCATTCTTTCAAGCATTTTGGAGAGTATTATTCGTCTCACTCTTAGAATAGTATCCGATGGACTTAAGTGAAATCATTGTGTTAAGAAATGAGAAATGGAAGTCTCCAAGTATAGAAACTAGAAGACCAGGCATCGCAGAGTCTAGTTGATAGGTTGATATGTGGTATTGTGGTATGCTTAAAGGGTAGGGCGTATATAAATTAATTAGTTGGAGTGCTTGGAGTGTGGACATACCTTTTGAAAGCTAACCAAAGGAGTTCATTCATCTTTGTAAATTTCCTTTGAAAGATGTATTTGAAACTTAAGTTATAATACTTTGACTTTGGCATATTTGTAAACCGTTAACTCTCTTAACTCTTAATATTATATGTTAATTTGGGCCGTTGAGCCGGTGATGTAATATTTGGAAATCTCATGAACTTGGAAGTATTATATGGGAATGGAATTACAGTAATCTTTTGGGTATTGTATGGAATATTGTGAGGTTTTATTTATGAAAATCCTTTACAAAAATGTTGAAAATCGAGGGCGTGACATAAGTCGTGGATAAATCAATCCCTTTAACTTGACCATCTCTAATCTAGTTTAAATTCCAAGTTTAAATATCGTCTTTCAAATTGAAAACTGACAGTTAGCCGTCTTAAACGCCGAAAACCTTACATAAAGCCTACCATCCGATTAAGCTATATTCAAGCTCCCTGTGGATCGACTCGGACTTCCTCGCTATACTATGCAAATCTTAAATTGTAGTCTGGTTAATAAATAATTGAATTTGACGCTCGTTTGGTAAATTTCAACGACTACCGAATGAGCGTATCAAATTTTGGTTCAAATTGCTAACTATTTTTATAACGGACTTTCTCACAAGAGTCATGCTTTCATAGACATGTTGTGCGATGGAAGACTGTTTGATAAAGAACCCGCTGAAGACTTAGATTTCTTTAATCGATTGGCTAAAACTCTACAATCTCGGGTTTTTGTTACACATTGTCAAGAGTCCAAATCAAATGTCATGAAAGAGAAAATTGAGCCGCCTAACTTTGTTGAAAATATTAGTTTCAATTGTGACAACTCCTTAGAGTCGGCATGGAGTGATGAGCCTATTAATGAAACTGAGGTAAAGAGTTCTCCTCTTATGGATTCCCCTATTTGTGATGATTCGGGGGAGAAATGTCTTACCGCTAAGGTTTCCTCTTCCAATCTCCCATATCTTGATACTTCCCCGGAGGATTTACTCCTTGCTCGCCAGATGAACATGCTTGACACATCAGGCGTCTATTATGAAGATCCAGGAGAGAAACTTCTCACTGCTGAAGAGATGGACGCAGAGGTAAACTATTTGTACTCCTTGTTAGAAAAGCAAGACAATGCGTGCGAGACCAATTGTTGGTCTCCTGCTTTTGAGGACATTATTTCTAATGCGAGGGAAAATGAGCAAATAGAGCCGCTTGTCATTAGTAAAGACTATATGCCTGTTGAGGAGTCATTACCAATAGTTTCACTGCATAATCCATTAATCTTGGCTCTAGACGATGCCACTCTTGCTACTAAGTCGCCACTTTTGCAAGAGTTTTTAACTGTGGAACGGATTGATTTTCTTGAAGTTGATGACTTTGATTTTCTTTATCATGCTTACATTGTGGATTTTGTCAACAATTTGAAAATTGATCTAGTTTGGGCTGTACACTTGGTGGAACTTAAATGTTTAAAATGAATTCGGCAAATGCGCTACTCAAAGTATCTTTTCTGGTGGCATGGTCAGATTCAATTTTTGAAACAGAGTGTGGAGTGGAGTGCTATGTTCATTTTATTAGCTCTGGTTAGCATGATAAATGTTAGGAGCCCGCGTTTGGCTGCACGTACATAACTCTTTCTTTTTCATTCTCTTTTCTTTTTCTCTTTTGATGGTCCGGTATAGCCACCCGTTTCGAGCTTCAAGATGTTGTATGACTTGTTTTACGACGCTTTGAGTGAGAAATTGGGAGAAAAGTAGTACCCGTGTAATCACGTAACGATTTGGTGGATTTAATTTTACTTTTCTATTTTTGAGCCCGGATAACACGAGCCGGGTGGTTCTAATGTCATTTGCCTGTTAGTAGATTCTTTGTCATTTTCCGTTTCTGTAGGGTTAACGTGCTACCACACCAGCCTTGGTAGTTTGGGTCTAACGTTAAGGTGAATGAGGCATTTAGGAGCTCTAAGCATGAGTGCGATTACGTGTCGCGGTTGTTAGTCCGATAAAGCTTTGACTATGGCCCTGTGTGACTAGCTGGTGGTTCCGTCATGATGAGCCGAAGGAGTGAAGCCTTGGAAGCACACCACAACTACAGATTGAACAGAGGCAATGACATAAAGCCTCCATCTTGGTCGAGGTATACGGGAGTTGACATTCCTCCGGCGGTAACATCTTTTGTTCATTCCCTCTCAATACTGTTGTTCTCCATGCTATGAGGGCATAACATCATTTAAGTTGGGAGGAGGGATATATATATGATATATATATGTTGTTGAGACTTATCTCTTTTTGTTTTAGTTAAAATTTTTTAAAAAAATCGCTTTTACTTGCAATCCTCCCTTGTTAGTAGTGTTTTCGCATGCTAGATACTTTAGATATGCTCAAATGTGTCAATATGGCAAGAGTCATGTATCCCGTCGAATTCGATTGTGTGTTTTAATCCATGTCATTTGCATATACATGAATTTTGTTGAACAAGTTGAGCCTAAAAGTCGAGTCAAGTAGTGTGCATTGCTAGAGTGGAGATTCACTTTTAAGCATCCCATGCTTTTTGTTTTCATTTCCCGCATTTGCGTAAATAATATCTTTTGTTCATGCTTGAGTAGTGTATATATCTTTCATGCATCTTGTTGGAGTTGTTGGCGTACTTAGGAAATGATTCAAGGCATTTTTGCTTGATTAAACCACATAAGAGTCACCTCGTCCTTATTTTGTACCATAGTCCGAGTCTCTTCCATTGTTCAAACCTAGATAACCAGATGTTTGGAGAGTTGTGCGAAAATGTTTTTTCATGATTCAAGGAGGTTTGGGGGTGGTGTGAATATGATAGAAGTAGTTGAGATGTAAAAGGGCGAAGAATTGGTACATGATGCCCTGTTTCTCCTCCCCCACAACAAAAACTAAAGCCCCAAATTTTCATCTCCCTCTCCAAAGCTCTCGAAATTAGCCCATCAATATCTCTCATTACAAATCTCAATTCAAATGACCATATTTTTCAAAGAAAAGAAAAATCAAAGAAATGCTATGAAAGAGCAAAATCGAATTTGAAAGAGGATTGAATACTATGATGAGAGGATTGGTTACACCTTCGGGCTAGCATACATTCCGGATGAGAAAGAGTCCGATGGAAAGGGAGAGCTCGATACTCAATACCAAGCAGAGCCGGATGAGAATGACGTCTATGTGTGGTGGAGTCGGTGGTAGTAGTTTTTCTTTCTTTTTCCTAACTTTGTTTGGTGATTGGCCGATATGTGGCCATACCTTGGGTAGTTTAGGGTCGGTAGTGGCCAATGGTAGATAACCATGCAAGTATATGACTACTACATTTTTATAGTCTCTTTCTCTTTGTATCCAAGGTCGTTATAAGCTAATAAAGTCCTCCGTTGATCTTTTGTACGCTAATTAACTCCATTTGATGCATGGTCGATATCTATTTACTTAAGTTGTGATATTCCTAATCTTTTCATACTTGTCAATAATTAGCTTTCCTTTCGTTCTAAGCGCTCTTTTGATAGCATGCGTAGCTTTTTTTCTTTGGCTATTGTATTTACTCGCTAGCGCTTGTCATGCAATGTAATTTGTATCTCAATGTGTGAAAAGTCGAATAAGAGTGTATCATTATGAGTTTTGGAGTTGAAACTCATTGTGGTGCATGCATGCTTGACTACTCTAATATAGCATAGTTTGTTCAACCTAGTTCATGGCATGTTTGTGCGGGGATTGCATATGATCGGATTTGAATGGGTGTTTTGGACTCTTGCCTAGTTGTAGTAGTTTGAGCATAATTTTTGTATCTTGAATCTCGAGAGGATTGTATAGCTTTATTTTGTTTTAGTTTGCTAGGGACTAGCAAAGTTCAAGTTGGGAGGTGTGATGAGCACCCAATATTGTAGATATTTAGTGCGACTAGTCCCGTATTATGTTGTTTTATCTTGCATTTATTTAGCTTTTCTTGCGATATTGCACGTAAGGTAGGTTTTTGTATATTTCAATTAAAACGTGCTAATAAGGCAGTTTTGAACGCCAAGGAATGCTCCGGATGCAACCAAGTGCTCAAGGCCACGTGCCACCACGTTGTGGTGCCCGAAGAGTCATGAAGAGATGGTTTGGAGGTTGCTCGGGTCGCCCAAGGGTCAAGGGAATTGAAGGAGATGCGAGGATTTTACCAAAGCAATGCATCTTCCGACCAGCTGAGGGTAGATCTGTCATAACTTTTGATATACAAAGTACTTTTGATCCAAACCAATTGGGTTAGAAAGTAGACTCGACAAGCTTTCCAACGGTCCAAAGAACACCCAAATCCGAGTTCGGGAGTGTCCGGAGTGAGCTCGTGAAGTTTCCTAAAAAATATGTCCAGTTGATATCGGTACCTCAAAAACATGGTATCGGTACCATGTTGCTAAAATGGAAGACAGTTGGTTTGGTACTGATACCTCAAATATAAGGTACCGGTACCAATGCCCTTCGACCAGCACTTTATGCTGAATTGTTCAACCTTCCATTTATGAAAGATTTCTACTTTAGGCATGTTTTTGGGATATTTTAGGGACCTTTTTGTCCATTGTTTGGCTGATTTTGCAAGCCCTATAAATAGGCTTGTATGCCATTTATGGGAGGATGGCCATTTCTAGTCTTTTTAGGCCCAAGTCTTTCTTTTGTTTTCTAGGAACTTGTGGGCAGCATGCCCCTTTTTTTAGAGAAGGATTCCGTTCCTTTCTAAATGCGGCCCGAAAAATCGAGGGAGCGCGAGCAGCGGACTGGC
>JAOTQK010075293.1:0-10209 GCA_025642025.1 Rhododendron ferrugineum | reverse complement strand
AACTTTGAGTAGAGACCGATCTCGTATCGGGCGAGGGGGGTGCCGTAAAACCCTTCCCCCCTCGTAACGTGGCTTCCAAACCCTCAAACGAATCTCTGGTTTTCAAATTCAATCAATCATTTTCAAATCAAAACGGTTTCTCGGGTGGCGAACCATAAATCCAGGTGGCGACTCTTCAAATTTTTCAATTCGATTCAAAAACGGTGTTTTTCGGGCCGCCCTGATCCACCTGGGGCTGTGGTAGCCCACACCCGGGTGATATTCGTACGTTGGAATAAATTGATTAGACGTTAAATCCCTAAGGAAAGTGGAATTATTGTTTATAGTCACAGTTGTGACGTTACGGTCAGGAGATAACCAGAGTGATCGAGGACCGTGGATTTCCTGAAAGAATGGTCGTCGGTATCGACACTTTTGGTTAAAGAGCGATGGATCATCATCTTGGGAACCCTGAACATGGCACTGTTGGATTTATCTTCCGGATATTTCGGGGGTGGATTTATTGGATGAAACCGGAGTATGGGTATCATTCTCGCGGTTGGTTGGTTATCATTCGCTCCTTGTGATGGTACAGCCGAGTTTGACCCGACATATAGTTTGGTCTTATTCGTCTGAGACCCCAGGCTGGGCAAGCAGGAGAGGGTAAATCGGCAGAGTCGCCATAATTCAGAGGTTGTTTGAGAGGATTATTTCTCATGGTAGAGAAAACTAGAAATCACTTAAAGACAAGATAAATCATAATATGCTCCTGATTTCTGTAACTTTATTCTTTATACTCATTATTATATTATTGCTTGTATTTTATGGGTTATGGGTTTAGGGGTATCTACTGGGTGATTTATCCCTCACGGATACGTTCGTATCCTAGTAAATCGGTTGCTTCGGTGATCAATTTGTCAGAAGCTGCAGGTAGTGAGGACATTGAAGAACAGGACCCCAATTTGGAGCAATTCATGACAGGAGAGATTCCAAGGACGGAGACTGAGCAAGAGTTCGCTTGGGATTCGTATCAGAGCTAGACTCGCTCTGAGTTATTGCTCTGTGACGTCATGTCACCCAAGGGCCTCCGTACATGTGGGGTAGAGCATATTAATTTCGACCTTCTATTATTTCAAGTTCTAACTTGAGCTGTAATAAGAAGATACTGTTTTCGTGGTTTCTAATAAAAACAATATTATTTATGTTAAGTATAATATATTAATGCTTCCAAAATTCCTTGAAAAATTGGGGCATTACAACGTGGTATCAGAGCATAGGTTCAACCCCTCAGACTTGGGTAGATTGGGTAGATCACATCCGAGAGCGTAAACTCAATCGTATCTGTTACATATGTATTTCTGTAAATTTATCAGTGAGAACGTACAGTGAGAAAACATAGGTCTGACTTCTTAATTGGTTGTGTGCCTTTGTCAATAGTTCGTACATTTCCAAAATAGTTTTGACTTATAGAGACCCCCTCTTGATTAAAGTTTCGAACACGTGAAGATGGTAAACATTTGCTCGGGAAATGGAACCTTTGAAAACGGAAACGACCCTCATCGAGCCAGTACGAGCGGCAGAAACAATGACAATAACCCTAACGAAAACCTCAGGGGACTTGGCGTGGCACAGTTGGAACAGGTGATAGCCGTTGTAGTGGCCAGCAGCCTTACGACAGGTTAATGGGGCCCATCAATCGGCACCGCAGCAGGGCCATTAGGCCAGAAACAGAGACCAAGTGTTGGACGCCTTTTGCAAATGTCCTCCACCTGTCTGGGATGGGGAAGGTGACCCCACAGTCGCCGAGACCTGGCTGAAATAGATTGCCAAATTTCTGGATACGATGAACATCACAAATGCAGAGGACCGCTTCGCCCTAGTAGCCTTTTAACTACAAGGAGAGGCTGACTATTGGTGGGATCTGATCAAGTCCACCAACACTGTTGAAACCATGACGTGGCGGCAATTTAAGAATCTTTTCAATGAGAAATACTTTCCAGAGCCAATCAGGGACGCGAAGCTACAAGAATTTATTGATCTAAAGCAGGGGACAATGACTATCTCTCAATACATCACGTGCTTCAAAAGTTTAGCGCGTCATGCCACTAGCTTAGTAGCAACCCCTTCAGCACGGGAAAAAAGGTTCGCGTGGGGACTTCGCCCTAGCATCCGGAAGAGTGTGGTATCTCAGAAATTCCGCACATATGACGAGGCTATTGAGTGTGCACTCATAATGGAGTGTGAGAATGCCGACTCCAAGGTTGTATGGAACAACTTCAAGAAAGGAGGATCATCGTCTGGAGGGCCTCTATTCGCAACAACAACAACAAAAGGTATGCCAATCAGAAGCTGCACTCTCAGAATAGCAATAATCGGCCGCAACAATATCAGATACAGCCATGGAGGAACTAGGGATCCGGGCAGGGACAGAGTCAATTCCAAAAATTAGGACCAGTCCGCTGCTTCCACTGCTATGAAGAAGGGCATTTTAGAAATCAATGTCTCAGACTGCAGAACAATAATTTTGGGAATCAGCCAAAGTTCCCACCAAGACCTGCTCAACCCCAAAACAACCAGAATAGGATCGGGTGGAATCAGAATAATCAGAACCCGCCAAGAATTGGGTGACAACAGAATCAAGCACAGAATCAACAGCAGAACTGCCCGCACCAGAGCAATACAGCAGGTAAAGCACCAGCAGGGAACAACTAGGCAAACAGAGCTGGCAGGATCTTCGCACTGAAAGCGGAAGAGGAACAGAATGATCCCTCTATGACACAAGGTACACTTGTACTCTTCATCACTTGTGTACAAGTTTTAATTGATTCTAGAGCATCGCACTCGTTCATTTCTACTGCATGTACGAAATCACTTGGACTAGACACAGAACCCCTAGGATCGATGATGCAGGTTACTTCACCATTAGGGGTAAGATATCTGTTGGATTAGTCTGTAAAGGGTGCGAAATAGAAGTCTCTAGACTGCTGATAACTTGTGATCTCATGGTTATAGACATGGCGGACTTTGATGTGATCTTAGGAATGGATTGGTTTTCTTCTTATCGAGTTATCATAGATTGTCATCGCAAGATGGTGACGGCTTATTCGAAGGATGGGACGTGCTTCAAATTTAAGGGGGATAAGCAAGATTCCGTCTCCACTTCATCCGCACACAAACCGCACAACCAACTGTTGGGATGGCTAGCTAGTTTGTCACTTCAAGAGAATGATCGGATGGACTGAGACCTACCCCGAATTGTGTGTGAATACGAAGATGTGTTTCCAAAAGAACTGCCTGGACTACCTCCGAAGAGGGAAATAGATTTCACTATTTAACTTCAACCGGGTACTGCACCAATATCCATAGCACCGAACAGAATGGCGCCAGTAGGATTAAAGGAGTTGAAGATTCAATTGCAGAAATTGTTAGACAAGGGTTTTATTAGGCCAAGTACATCACCCTGGGGAGCTCCAACTCTCTTTGTCAAGAAGAAGGAAGGAACATTGTGGTTATGCATCGATTACAGACAGTTGAACCGTATGACGATCAAGAACAGATACCCACTACCGAGAATCAATGACTTGTTTAACCAACTGAAAGGGTCAACTTGTTTCTCGAAGATCGATATGAGGTTTGGATATCAACAATTGCGTATTAGGTAGAGTGATATTCCTATGACCGCATTCCGGACTCGATACGGTCACTATGAATTCTTGGTGATGCCATCTGGGTTGACCAATACACCAGCAGTGTTCATGCGCCCGATGAACAAGATTTTTCAATTGTACTTAGACAAATTTGTGGTGGTCTTCATCTACGATATTTTGGTTTAGTCACCCTTAGAGGAAGCACATGAAGAACATCTGAGAATCGTACTGCAAACCCTTATAGACAATCAATTGTATGCTAAGGCTAGCAAGTGCGAGTTTTGGATGAAATAGGTGAAATTTCTGGGACATGTTGTGTCAGAAAAAGGAATCTCTGTTGACGACAGCAAAGTTGACGCTGTTCTGAATTGGAAGCGACCGACGACAGTGTTTGAGATTCGGAGCTTTCTGGGACTAGCTGGATACTACAGAAGGTTTATTCAAGATTTCTCCGCTTTTATCCAAGCCCATGTTCCAATTGACTCAGAAATGAGTCAAGTTCGTATGGAATGAATCATACGAGAAGTCATTCCAGGAGTTGAAAAGGAGATTGACCAGTGTGCCGATACTGATCATTCCTGAGAGAAATGTGGGATATTCAGTGTACTATGGCGCCTCAAGAGACAGACTCTGTAGAGACCTGAAAATTTCTAATTTTTGAAATGATTAATTGTGAAAGTATATTTATTTGTTGGATAATTGAATTGAGGATTTATGTCACGCCGGCGATTTTCAACATAAATATAAAGGATTTCCATAAATAAAATCTCACAATATTCCATTCGATACCAAAAGATTTTCGTTCCCATAATCATAGCTCCAAGTCCAAAGATTTCAAAATATTACATCACTGACTCAACGGCCCCAAATTGACATAAGTATCAATTATCAAAAGAGAGTTAACAGTTACAAATATTCCATAGTCAAAAGAATTATAACTTAAGTTACAAATACATCTTTCAAAAGAAATTTACAAAGATGAATAAGTAACTCATTTAGTTAGCTTTCAAAAAGGTATGTCCACACTCCAAGCATTCCAGTCATGCAAGCTACTGATCCGGGTTAGTACCTGAAAATGATATAAGGCTTGAGCTACACTAGCCCAATAGAAAAGTCTATGCAAACTCTATATGCAAATGAGCAGTACGGAAGAACAAATGATAGAAACCAAACGTCAGCAGATGTAAGCACAACTTATCATGATCAAAGTGTCCAACTATCACCAATCCTTCTTCTCGACATACTTTTAAGTCTTGTTCACTCTATTCGTGTCTCAACATCTCATCACCTTTATGTGTCTGAGCCGAAGCTCTTGTCGGGCTATTTATAGGACCCCAATATCCCCTGCCAAGCACCCACCTCGTAGGTTAGGCCTTGAATATTCAATACGAGCATTAGCTCCTGCTAGGCTATTTATGGGACCCTGATATCCCCTGCCAGGCACCCATCCTTCGATGGGCCCTGAGTATTCGCGCGTCGTTCACATACTCAAATGTACCGTTCGTACAAATGTCGTGCAAGAAGCCCATTCTTATCACTCCATGATCCTACCATTTTGAATAACCCCATGTGCGTATCACGTTAATTAAGCTAACAAGCATGGCTGCCAATTTCTTATTATATATATATATATAATCATATAACCCATGGCATGACTTAAGACTTTGGAAAAAAAGTGGGACTTCAATGCGTTAGGGAATTTTACTTTTTGGCAGGTGACCTACCGGTAAGGAATAGGCACCTACCAGTGCAAACTGGAAACAGGAGGAGCAAAACTTTGGTCCACAAGAATTCTACCGGTAGATGAAAAAATGGTACCAGTAGAGTCTGAGAAAATTTATAATCCTACCAGTAGGGGACAAGTCCTACCGGTACAAACTAAAAACAGCGGGTACAAATTATCAAGACGACAAGGTTCTACCGGTAGAGAAAAACTTTCTACCAGTAGGAATCCAGAATTCTGGCGATTTTTCACCACTTGACAGATTTTAATCCAATCTCAATAACAACCAATACAAGCTAGAATAAGGCATAGAAACACGCAAATAACATATAAAGAGAGGTACCTCGAGTCAGAAAGCGAAACCCAAGCGTTTTGAACGAGCCTTAGCTTCCGGAACCTCAAAATCAATTGAATACTCCTCTCTGAGCTAAACCCAACTAAATACAAGCACAAAATCACATACGGAGGGTGGAGTGAAGGTCAATCTTTATAGGTTTTGAGTTTGGAGTTGAAATTTGAGAGTGAAAGTGAAAGGGAGAGGGAAAGAGATGGAGAGAGCCGAGAAAGGGAGAAGAACGGGAGAGAGAATGGGATGAGAAATGGGAAATAATTTTTCCCTGGTACACACACACATATACACACATGCACTAATCACACCAACACCCAATATTTTCCAAACCTTTGCACATTTAACCCACAACCATAATTTCCACATCAATCCATCATTTATCCATTTATAAAACATTAAAATTATATAACGAAAATTTACGGGTCTCTACATTCTACCATCCTTAAAAAAAAATTTGTTCTCGAAATTTAAATAACCATGCTCAACTAAGCCATGCATTTCATAGATATGCAACAAGCATAACCTTCAACATTATGCACATGTTAAACATTACACACTTCAATCTCAAGTACTCACACTGGTATTTATGCCGAAAACAAGTGAGGATACTTCTCTCTAACCTCATCTTCCCTTTCCCACGTCGACTCCTCACTACCCTGACTTCTCCACAAGACTCGCACCAATGGTATCGTCTTACCCCCTAACGCTTGATTGCGCGAATCTAGAATATGGACCGGTTCTTCCCCATAAGACACATCGGCCTCTAACTCGATCGGACAACTCTAACACATGCGATGGATCTGGTTTGTACTTTCTTAACATTGACACGTGAAACACATCATGTATGCCCGATAACCTCGGTGGCAAAGCCAAACGATACGCAACCTCCCCAATCTTCTCAATGATGTCGAACGGCCCGATATAACGCGGCGATAACTTTCCTTTTTCCCAAAAAGAGACAAACCTCTACACGGCGACACTTTGAGGAATACATGATCGCCCTCTTCAAATGACAACAGGCGATGACGACGATCGGCATAACTCTTTTGTCTACTTTGAGAGGTCAACAATCTTTGGCGAATCACCTTAACTTGTTCGGTTGTTCTTTCTTGAGCTTCCTTAAGGCGTTGACGAATTGCTTTCATGCTCTCGGAGGTCTCCTTAATCATATCCGATCCTACAAGCGTAGCCTCTCCCAGTTCGGTCCAACATACAAGTGATCAACAAGGTCTCTCATACAAAGTCTCATACAGTGCCATTTCGATACTAGATTGATAGCTATTGTTGTACGCGAACTCGACTAACGGCAAATGATCCTCCCAACAACCCCGGAAGTCCATCACACAAGCTCGAAGCATATCTTCCAAGATTTGAATCGTCCTCTTAGATCGCCCATCGGTTTGATGATGATATGCGGTACTAAACAAAATATTTGTGCCTAATGCGGCTTGCAAACTCTGCCAAAAATGCGCGGTAAACCTTGGATCATGATCGGACACGATGGATACGGGAATCCCATGAAGGCGAATAATCTCCCGTATATACAAACGGCTAAGCGTATCCATGGAACCGGTGACCTGAATAGGCAAGAAATGAGCGCGCGGTCTTAGTCAAACGGTCAACGATTACCCAAATAGCGTCATGCCCCCTCGGCGATCTCAATAAACTCGTAACGAAATCCATGGTCACAAGTTCCCACTTCCACTCGGACACAGGCAATGGTTGTAACTCCCCCGCGGGTCGTTGATGTTCGGCTTTCACTTGTTGGCACGTGAGACACTTGGACACGAAAATCACAACTTCCCTCTTCATTCCGGACCACCAAAATTGTCTACGCAAGTCATGATACAATTTTGTTTCTCCCGGATGAACGGCTAACGGAGAATGGTGGAACTCTCGCAAAATTTCCTCCCGACACGAAACGGGTACGAATAACTTTCCTTGGTAGCGCAATCTTTGGTCGGCATGAATCAACCACCCTTCCTGAGCTTTTCCACTAAGGAATCTAGTACGAAGTTCCTCCGCTTCCTCATCGTTTTGTTGAGCTTCAATTACTCGAGTCGATAAAGTTGATTGCATTGTCAACTTGCATAACGTGACCCCTTCCCGAACTTCCTCAAAGTACATGGCATAGAAGCCCAAATCGTTCATTGCTTTCCACTCGTGAATCGCTAAGCTCGCAAGGTGTGTCGGTTTTCTACTTAATGCATCCACAACGACATTCGCTTTCCACGGGTGATAGTGCAATTCGAAATCAAAATCCTCCAAGTGCTCCATCCAACGGCATTGATGATGATTAAGTTCTTTTTAAGAAAACAAATATTTCAAGTTTTTATGGTCGGAAAAGACTTCAAACTTTTCACCGTACAAATAGTGGCGCCAACTTTTCAAAGCAAATACAACGGCCGCAAGTTCTAGATCATGTGTCGGGTAATTCCACTCGTGCGTTTTCAACTGTTGTGACCCATATGCTACTACTCACCCCGCTTGCATCAACACGCATCCCAACCCTTCCTTAGATGCATCACAATACATAGAGTAACCAACTCCACGTTCGGGCAAAATCAAAACCAGTACGGTAGTCAATCGGTTCTTTAACTCCTGAAAGGCCGCCTCACACGAGTCATTCCTCACAAAACGGGTTCCCTTACGCGTCAATCTAGTCATTGGTGCCACTAAACGATAGAAGTCGGGAATAAAACGACGGTAGTACCCGGCCAAACCCAAGAAACTATGGATTTCAAACACGTTCTTAGGTCGCTGCCAATTCATAACTGACTCTATCTTTCCCAGATCGACAGACACTCCACCTTTCAAAACCACGTGACCCAAAAACTTAACTTCGGATAACCAAAACTCACACTTACTAAGTTTAGCATACAAATGGTGCTCTCTCAAGAGTTCAAGAACGATGGTAAGATAAGATTGATGTTCTTCCTCCGTAGACGAATAGATCAAGATATCATCCACGAATACGACCACAAAACGATCAAGGTACGCATGAAAGATACGATTCATTAGATCCATGAAAGTAGTTGGGGCATTCGTTAATCCAAAAGGCATAACAACGAACTCATAGTGGCCATAACGAGTACGCGCGGAATGCGGTTTTAGGAATATCTTCTCTCCGAACCCTCAACTGATGATAACCGGACCTCAAATCGATTTTAGAAAAATAAGTTGCACCCCGAAGTTGATCAAACAAATCGTCAATTCTAGGCATAGGATACTTGTTCTTAATGGTAACTCGGTTTAGCTTACGATAGTCGATATACAAACGGAGTGAACCATCCTTCTTTTGCGCAAAAAGAGCCGGTGCTCCCCACGGAGACGTACTCGGACGGATGAATCCTAAGTTCTCCAATTCCTGCAATTGAGTCTTTAGCTCTCTCAGTTCGGCGGGCGCGAAACGATACGGAGGTACGGAGATAGGAGCGGTACCGGGACTAATCAATAAAGAATTCAATCTCTCGCTCGGGAAGTAAACTAGGTAACTCTTCCGGGAACACATTCGGGAAGTCGCAAACCACTAAGGGTTACTCTCCACGCACGGAGGCATCCTCATCTAACGTCAGACTTGCCAACAAGGAATAAACCAACTCTAGCTCATGAGGCCCACATAAATACGATTCCAACGTGTAACGACCCTGATTTTTGGTCAATAAAAGAATTTCGCTAAAATTTGAATTTTATTTTAATTACTTGGATTTCATTTAAAATTTCCTTTTACATCCAAAAATCAGTCGTTATTTATAAAATTAGTTTTCTTCATATGAAATTAACTGGTCATTTTCTAAAGACAAGTATATTTTCCTAATAATTAAGATGAAGTCTTAGAATTATATTTCTTGGTTAGAAATCCTACTTAGAAATATCTAAGTTAGCTTCCAACCAACTAGTTGAGGTAACCTAACTACCAATCCATTTAGTTACATGTTTCCAACCCTAGTTGAACCTTTTGAACCTTTCAAAACCCTAATGGAACCTTTTGAACCTAGATAATGATTATTATATACATATACATACACATATATGTATGTGTACTTTGACTAGTCATTTAAGTCATACTTGTCACTCTCTACCCATTGGACAATAAATGTTAGGGGAATTTTTATCCATTGGACAATAGGAAACCCTAGATTTTCTAATTATAATATTATGTGCTAGATTTGCTAAGTACTTGTACAAATATATATATAGACTTATACACATGTCTAAAGTACATATAAATATTATTCAAGAATATATATTACTTTAATTCTTTATCCATTGGTCCATAGAAGTTAGGGGAAATGTTACCCATTGGTTAATAACTACAAGGGAAATGGATATCCATTGGATGATAGGACTAGTACTAGAAAAGATTAACTAATCACTTCTTAGATTTTTCCATGGGATTCTCTAATTAAAGAAATAGACATGTACCATATATTGTATTACCCTAGGATTCTCTATGTACCTATTATTATTTTATAATGGGACATGTGCCAAATTGGATTAGTTTAATAGGG
>JAOTQK010075278.1:0-10210 GCA_025642025.1 Rhododendron ferrugineum | reverse complement strand
TAATAAATTATTTAATAAATAAAATATGTTGAGGTTAACAACATATCATCTTTGGAATGTAAAGAATCTAAAAAAAAAATAGTCTGGGAATTAATAAAATGGTTTATAAGGTCGCAAGGATTTTTTGTTTGTAAACTTTTACAAGAAATCAAATAAATAATTAATAAATAGATAATAAAATATAAAAAAATATGACATTAGCAAGTTATGATCCTTGAGGTGTGAGAAGGCTAGGAAAAATAGTTCGGGCGTCAAAAACGGTGTTCGGAACATCGCAAAATTATTTCGGACCCAAACTGTCCAAACCGCATGGTCTGACAGATTGACCTTGCGGTGGAGCCTCCAGCCGCAAACTCGCGACTGGTTCTTGCGGTCCGCAGGTTGCGGCCGCAAGGTACGGTCCAGATTCATTTTTTAGGCTTTTTTGCTATGGTTTTGATGCATGGGACCATTTGGGCTATTGGGTTAAGCATAAAAACACTTAATATACTTAGAGAAGTGATTGGAATGGATTATAATACCTTGAATCGGATCGAATTGGTTAAAAAACGAAACTTGAATATTGGAGAAGAAGACTTCGGGTTTGACAATTGGGAAGCCTTGGGACCGAATTGAATGATGATTGGTGATGCTCTAGGTTGTAGGAAGTGATTGTAATGATCAATTTGGGTTTCGGTTGGTCGTAGTTATGAAACCCACTTTTCTCTCTCTTTCTTTCTCTCTCTAAAACTCCATGGATTGGAGCTTCGTTTTCTCCGAATTTCCTCTCTCTTCTGGATTGGTGGGGTGTGGGGAGTAGCGTGGTGTGCCCTAGGGTCGGAGTTATGGGGTATTTATAGGAGAATTTCGAAGAGGGTGATAAGATTGTATTTGAAAAGGTTTCTATCTCTTGGGCTTTCAGATGGACGAGATGAGGACGAAAATACGATAGGGAGGAAGTAGAGACTGAGTAGGAGTAGGAGAGGGAGAGATGGAAGGAGTGTGTAGGCATGCAAGCAATTTAAAAAAAATATAAAGAGATAAATAGGATAAGATAATTATATTTGTATATATCTATTAAGGAAAATAATTTTATTAGTACTAATAATAGTTATTAATGATAGAAATTACGGGTTGTTACAGATCTCCTTGACTTGCTTGGTCAGTTCTAGATTCTCTACTGTTATTGCTTTAAGCGCATTCTCATCTTCTACTGATTTTTCTTCGTCCTCAGCATCTCTTGCTGCTTTCTTTGCTAGCAAAGTAGCGATTTGAGCTTGAAGATCAGCAATAGTGGCGTCGTTGTCTGCCATGAGAGTGGAAGGATTACTTGATGAAGGTTGGAATTGGGTTTGCTAAGAGGATGACCGTGAAGCCCCTGTAAGTGATTGGGACCGTTGCGGTGAGGGTGTTTTGGTAGGCGAAGGCGACAGAAGAGACGGATGCAAAGACTTCTAATTAGCGTGACTTCGGGTGTTGTAAGAGTATAAAATTGGTTGTGGTTGCTTTCTTGGCTTACCTATTGTGCCTGCTTTTAAAAGTAAAGTACCTGTAAGTCAGTAATTGGCTGTATAGGGTTAGGATTTGGGTTGAAAATCCCAACCCTTCTGCACAGAAAGAAACGTTACAACAGTAGTTTACACACGGTGTGAGGAAGAACTTCAAGACAAAATGCAGGAAAATTCCTTAACTTGTGGGTTCCTGTCTTAGTTTGATAGGTTCTATGGCTTTCTAACACATGAAAGGTATAGGTAGTCTCAAGGGTGCTCCGTTGTCAAAGGGCACCAGCCTTTTCGCCAGCCCATCATAGGCGAAGATCGGACGGTTTCCTTTTTGATATACCACTATGTACAAGTGACTGTGGAGTTTGCTGGAACCCCTAACATAGTCCGTGAGCCGGGGTATTAGGTGAACTCAACGAGGTTGCCCGCTCGATGCATATGATAAATGAATTAAACAAAGCATGTGTTAGTCTTATGTCGAACTTTCTGGTTATGGCTCTCAAGTCCCCAGCAGAGTCGCCAAAAACTGTAGACACCTCCCAGAAGCGGGGCATTGCCATACAGATTGATCGTTGCTGTTTGATTGGTTGTTTGCTACATAAACCAAGATCGTGGATATTCCCATGGCTAGGAACATCGCCACACGATAGTGGTTATCATCGAAACAGAGTCGCCACATAGTTTAAGAAAACTAGGAAAAACAAATAGAGATTCTGGGTACGGGAGCCAAAGGTACGATGAAGGGAAGGTGTTAGGCACCCTTCTCTGCTCAATCGTGAGACTGACCCATAATTGTTCGATATTAGATTAAAACATGCATTATTTAATTCTAAACACGTAGTCTGTTTGATTAGCCTTTTAAGCAGTTAATGGTGAGTCGAGACTGTAATTGAAAGCTTGCATCAGAAAGCAGAAATAAAACAGACATGTCCCAGGGAGATGGATCTCGCGGCCGGTGAATGGATGTCACGACTGAGAGATCCTCCTGGTTTGATGTACTCGCCGAGGGATTGAAGCCCTATCCGATGTTCTTCCTCACACCAGACTATACGATTAACGAATAATCAACATGCTATGATTAAGTATAAAAACGGAAAGATATATCAAACCAGAGGCCCCTGGGCCTCTCCACCTTGATCCCTCAGTGGCTTGATTGCTTCAGATTGAATGGGATTGACTGATTGCTTCTTTAAAACCCTAGGGTTAGGGTTTGAACTTCAGGGTTTTGATTGTTGGGTTGTGGCTGCCTTCGGGAGGTTAGGGCTTTTGTGGAGGGGATTTGAGAGTGTATTTCTGCAGAGTTTCATGGCTGATGGGGGTGTGTTAACTTGTTAATATTGGAACCCAAAGACTCCTTTATATAGGCATAGGGATGACTCACTCCATCCAATCAAAACACACAGTTTGGAATTGGAGTTATAAGGCAATACAAACTCCTCATGGCAATCCCTGAATGTAACCCGAACGCATCGGAGGGTTTCGTGATAGGATCAAACGATCGACAGTACGTTCCAGAATTTGGAAAAAGGACGATCTGGAGGCCGAGCAAAGGATCTGGCGGCCGAGTAATTGATGTTGCGGCCGAGGGATGGACCTGGCGGCCGGCTAATCAATCACTCAGGGTTACTTTCAAGCAACAGGCTTCACGGGTGAAGGATTGATGTTGAGGCTGTGTGATCTATGTCGCGACCGACAGATGGATTCTCCTAAGATGCTGTATTTCTGTCTGAAAGGCTATTTGACTTTGGATTGGGTCCTCTAAGTGACTAAAAGTTCTTACCAAAAGTCCTAAAGTTCACAAGAAGTCAATCAGCAATCACTTATCCATATCATCATCGGGATGGTCCCCAAGGTGGGACTTGAAATAATCGTTAGACCAAATTGAGGTGTCTACAGTTAGAAATTCTATTTCCTTATACATTGTTTTTCTTTATTCCGTTGGTTGCTATTATTTGTTTCATGAATAGGTTGTTATATATACTAGCCGAAATTAAACAGCTTTAGTTCATTGGTAGCTTGGGTTTTGTTGGTTAGTTATTGTAAGCCTCTTTTCGGAGAAATATATGATAAGAAGTGTGACTCAAATTGGGACTGAAATTGAACACACAATGAAATGGGAAGGAAGAACAGATGGGGAAATGGGATAGGAAAGTCACTTATGACATTTTCTACGTTCCGGGTCATAGGAGTCGAGTATCCTCTTGATGAAAGGTAAAGGGGCAACCAAAAACAGGACAAGGATCCAAAACAAAACGACAAGGTTGGGTTTCTTACTGAGCCTGATTGGGTTTCTTAATGAAAAGTTGTAGTGGATGAATGCTTCATCATCTCATCAGCCTGTGGTTTTTCATCCCATGCGAGAATTTTGAGACAGCATTTTCCCAAGCTATTTGAACTGTTGTGGAATTAGAAAGCTGCTCTATATGGTTTACTATTTCTAGAAGATGAACAGATTTTCCAAATCTAAAATTTTAGTTTGAGTTGTTGAAATGAATACTCAAAATCTGGAATAGTTACTGCCTCAAATCGCTAAAAATCATTCCAAATGCTGAACATGGAATAGTGACTACTTGAATTCAATGATTAGAACTTGAAGTAGCTTCTCCAAGAGCTGCTTTGATATTTATCTGCTTAAAGTTGCTGAAATCAACACTTTGTTGCTGGAACCATGTCTCGAAACTTGATTTTTGTTTGTTGGGAAAGATTTTTAAACCACATGCATTTTTGCCCTTTATTTTGCAGGTTTTCAGATCTGGAAGGCCATGATAGCTTCAATTAGGGTAAACTAAGTTCAAATTTAGTTTTCAGTTAATAGTTTCTGTTTCCATCTTCATTGCATACCCTTTCTTTT
Organism: Rhododendron ferrugineum; assembly: GCA_025642025.1. NCBI lineage: Eukaryota > Viridiplantae > Streptophyta > Magnoliopsida > Ericales > Ericaceae > Rhododendron > Rhododendron ferrugineum. Next base: position 5,878 of record JAOTQK010075278.1, on the reverse strand, counting down.
TCTTCCAAGTGCTCATGAACCAAGCAAAACTATAAGAATTGCTTGCTGAAGGGTTGCCTAGGTAAGCAATATGTTATAGTTTGGGGTAAACGATGTGTGGCTATTACAGTTAATGGGGACAGTTAATGGGGAAAGACTAGCTATTTTGGCTTGATTATCCATTCCTATTAGTTCAATTTTTGTTAGTATTTGATCCTCTTAAAAGGAACTTTTGGAACATTAGAAAGTATTAGATCCTGTTAAAATGGTCTTGGTGGGAAAGACATTTGATTTGGATCTATCTTCTCAAACGGCGGGATCGTTTTTTACTTGCTGTTCATATATCAGGCAACGGGACCGTTTTTTTACTTTGTTGTCTGATTTTGTGAGAGAGACCTATGATAACCTATCTACCCTATTGATGTATATTCTGTCAAGTCTTACCACATTGGCAGTGAAATCAATCCATTATGTGAATGGCATTTTTAAGTAGACCAATATGAATTCAAGTAGAATTTCAATATAGTTGCACTCATATTTCAAACCTTCGAAGTTGGACCAAGAAAAAAAATTACACACTCCTCGATAATTGATTTTAGTTGTATTAAAAAACGTGTTGTACTGTGCCTTCAGGCACGGGTCATTCGCTAATGTGGAATATGACGTGGATATATGTTTTGGGGGCCCTTGTGTACTGAAATTTTACTTGTGGGGCTTGATGGGTTGCATATGTAGGTGAGGGGTGTGAGGTATATACGTATATATATGTAAGTGATAGCAGGAGAGGGGTAGGTACATTTTCCCCCTTTCTCCTTCTTTCTCACGTCTCTCTCTCTCTCTTTCTCTCCCACACCGACATCTCACAAATTCCCTCAAATCCACCATAAATCTTTGAAACTCACATGTATCTTACCTCATACGCATTCTTGGCTCTCAGATCGCGTGGATTGAGCTCGGGGAAGTATTCTTGGTGGATCTCAAGCATTTAGAGGTCTAGGGCTTGATCAATCTTTGGCGTTTGCTCTCAATTCTTGAGGTAGGGATTTTTCACTCTATTTAAATATTTTTGAGTTGATTTGGTGCCTAAAGTAGTGATTGATCGTTCCTTGAATGCCTATTGAAATCTATCAAAAATCAGAAATATCACACTATGAAACCCAACTAGTATCGGTACTAGCACAAAAATTTTGGTCCTGTTTAGCTAGTAACTATACCCCCTTTTCCCTAGTACCGATACTAGGACTAGTACCTATACCTCATTTACCCCAGTACCTATACTACATGGAAAATTTTCATATTATGTTCTCTTCTTTAACGTTTGTTTTCGGTTTGCCTCTTATTAGAATATAGAAGATTGATGAAAGGAAGAGGAACCAGAACTTAGCGACACATAATTTTACTGCTAATGAAAGCGATTCATCGTTTCGAAAATATGTCATGAATATGAAATATGAAATATGTCATGTTCATGAAATTTATTCATATTTTCGAAAATATCTCATGAATTTGAGGCCGATTTCATGTTCTAAATATGTCATGTTTTATGAAATAAATGTTAAAGTTCATTGTTTTGAATTGCATCATGTTCTAAAACTGTCATGTTTCCTTAATCAAATCGATTCCACAATTTTGTGAGTTAGGTTAGAAAAGTACCGTCATGAAACAGGGAAAATGCAAATGGTTGTGGTCATGAAAGGTTACGAAATATTCCATGTTTTGAAAGTTAATTATTTCAAAGTATGTCATGTTTAAGAAATCGATCCCAGAATGTTGCAAGTTAGATTAGGAACGGTCATGAAACAGGGCAAAATGCAGTTGCGAATTAGGTTAGGAATGGTCATGAACGGACACGAAATATTCCATGTTTTTAATGATTTGTTCAACATTTTTGCAGGAGTTGTGCCTCGTGATATGGAAGGGAGAGCTAAGTTAAAGCAAAGAGAAGTGACTCTGGGTAATGCTACAGTTGATGCAAGATGGATGAGCAAGAAGAGTCTCATGACAGGATATTGGCAGTTGGTGGGTGAAGGTGAAGCCCAATTTTGGGAAGGTCCCGAAGAGAAGACTCCCATTGGGATGGGTACTCGGTATTTTTCCATGGCTATTGTCAACAAGAAGCAGGATGATTATTTAATTTCCTCCTAAAAAAAGGAAAACATATACCTCAAACCCAACCACACCATTCAAATTTTATTTCACTCTTTAAAATTTAAAGAAGGGAAATTTATAGAAATGGTACTTCTAGTTTCACCCGAGTCTCATTTTCATCCTTCAAGTATCAATTGCAACTCTTTCAACCTTCAAGTTTGGTTTTCGTACCAAGTTGGTCCAATTGATAACTTTTGTTAGCCAGACTAGGCGAAAAAAATCAGTTGCAATTGATACTTAGAGGACGAAAATGAGACTCGGATGAAACTAGGAGGACCATTTATATAAATTTCCCTTTTAAAGAATGATAATATCCTTTAAGTGTCAAAATGATTTTACTATCTTCACAGGAACAAAGTTTATGATCTCACCGTTTACTTGTTGTACTCTATAGTGCTTTAAAATTTTCTCTTTCGTAAATAGAAATTTTGTTTATTGATAAACGGTGTTCGAAAAGTTATATGAAAAGCTTCTTGGAGTGCACCAAGATCCTTAAAATTGTTACAAATTATCAAATTACACTCGTTTTTTTTGTAACTCAAAATTGATCCCACCAAGTACAATATTAGAGGTCACGTTGTCGCATCATATATCGAAGATCCTTCCGTAACTATTTCACACAACCTTTTCGCTTGCTAGGAGGGTTACACAAAGAATTTTGCTATTAGTGTGACTCGAAGTAGAGAGAGAGAGAGGGAGAGGGAGAGAGAGAGAGAGAGAGAAAGAGAGAGAGAGAGAGAGAACAAGATCTAGATCCGGGGGAGGGGGCTGCTGCCGCCGCCTCCTCATCCTCCCCTCTCCCCCCGTCTTCCTTTCCCCTCTCTCCACCTCCCAGTTCTACCGATTTTCGCTCCTCCCCGCTTCCTCCCTTTTGTCCCTTTTATCTTCCGTTTTTCTGGCCGGTGGTCCGGCCTTCGTGACGGGTTCTCGTCCTTTTTGTTTGGCGATGCTGGTTCAGATCGGAGCTAGAAGGCGTTGAGTGGTGGTCCGGCAAGTGGCGAATGTTGATGTGGTAATAAGGTGAGGTTTGGGGTTAGGGTTATTTTTGGCTTTTCTTTCTTTACCAGCCGTTTGGCTTGGTTTCTCCCGGCCGGTTTTCCCGGTCTGGTACTAGATCCGGTGGGTGTTGGTGGTGGGCTAATAATTTTAGGTAAGGTTTTGTTGTTGGACAGAGTTTTCAGCTGCAGTTTTCCCCCTTTGCACTACCAGGGGTTTTGATGCGCGATTGGGTTACGAGAGTCCGTCATGCTGCCGGCGGTCGCGGGCCGGAGCCTAAAGTGTCAGCAAGGCTCGCACCGGTGTGGTCCTACCCGGGTTAGTAGGGTCGTCAACGGTGGTGGTGTGTTCCTACCCATACCAGTGGGTTTCATTAGTCGGTGGTTACTCGTCGGCGTTGTTGTGCCTTTTGATTTGGGTGTGCTGGCGTTGAGCTCTCCGGACATCATACCCGCCAGGGTTTCATCTTGTGCTGACTGTGGGTTTGAACTAGGTCTATTTTGGATACTCTGCTATCTTTGTTGCAATTGGTTCTTATGTCCCGACGTTTATAGCCGGCTTGTTTCGGCAGTAGGTGCCTTTAGAGTAGTTTTAGATAGTTTTGGTTCACTCCTGTATTTCGTGATAAAACTGTATTGCCTTCGGGCATCCATGTTAAATGGATTGAATCGATTAAAAAAAAAAAGAAAAGAAAAGAGAGAGACTCGCACCTAAGCCATGCACTTACTTCCACCCTCTTTGCCATTTGAGTTAGCCCAAAGGATTTGCAAAGCGCAGACTCCTGGTGCTAGAATTATTTTTGATAACTTATTTGTTCGGGCCAGTGTGCACGCACGTCAAATTCCTATGAGTCTATTTCCATCGCCCACTTGCAAGGGAGCCCAATTAAAGTACACAGAGCAAAATTCCGTATGAACTAGTCCCAAAAAAATTGATAACAATTGAAAAGTTTTCAGGTCTTAGGAGGAAGAAAAAGCTATAAGTTTCAGGTCTTAATCACCAGATCAATCCTTATTCCTTCGGAGTTCTCCTGATGCTAGAATTTGGAAAAAAACATACTCCCTCCGTCCCAAAATGCTAGTCCGGTCCGCAAACGGAGTGTTAAAAATAATACAATTTTTGCAAGAAAAAATCAAAAGTTTTTTTAACAACTTACTAGATATCAATGAGTATTTTTAATTTGTGAAAAAAGTTTGAATTTTTTCTTGAAAAAATTGCATTATTTTTAACACACCATTTTGCAGACCGGACAAGAATTTTGGGATGGAGAGGGTACTACTGATGATCTTGAACATTTGTAATTAGTAGGTTTAACCAGGGTATAAGGGAAAATTGGCATGGGACCCATAAGACTTGTAGGAAATAAACGAAACTAATAAATTCGGCAAGAATTATAACAAGTCATAAGATCAATGGCAAATGCTACAAAGTGTCCCTGGGCATAAGTTTGGGGCACAATCTTACGGTTCATTAAATGTTTTAATTACATTTTCTTATACCCATTCCAACATCTACTAATAATGACATTGAGAATATAAAGCACTCTATTAAAAGAAGTCAAACAATATTTTGATTGACAAAAATGACCCTATGACTCTTCCTATTCTTTAATCTTTTAGGTGAGAAAAATAACTATTGTTTTGGAGGGAAATCTTAGTTTACCATGTGACCCTTTGTATGGATTTTTTTTCAGAACTTGACGCCAGTTTCTTTAATTTCCATAAGAAACAATAAGCATGTGGATATTTAAACGGAAAAAAATTCTGAGCTTCCGTTTGAAACAAATTCCGTAAGAGTTCCTCTGACCTTTTCCTAAGGACATTACCCAGTGTTCTCAAACAAAGACTAGTAGATTGTGCAACGGTATCGGACACAATTTTACTACATGTGCTATAACAACTCCGATTTTTCGTAATAAAAATCTCGTTGTTATATTTGAAAATTCTTTATTTTTTTTTAAATCGCTTATTTATTTTCTTTTAATCCGTCATAATTAGATTTTAGTCCTTTTAATTTTATTTCTTGACTAGAAATCCTATTTAGCAAGCCTAGTTAGCTTCCAACCGATTAATTGGAGAAACCTAACTACCGATTCCCTTGGTTACTTTTCCCTAACCCTAGATGGACCCTTTTGACCATCTTTGAGCCATTTGAACCCTCCTAAAACCTATTTGAACCATTAGGCCATTAGGGTTAATCATTGAACCCCATGACTAGTCATTCAAGCCCATGCCACCTTCTTTATTTCCTTATCCTTTGGTTAATAAATGTTAGGGGAAAATTTACCCATTGGTTAATAAAATCTAGTCATGCCAATGACTAATTAAACTTGACTAGACAAGTCTTTCCAAACAAAAGCTCATCATTATGCTTCCAAAGGAAGTAACCTTAGCCTTGCATGCATGCAACCCTATGTTAAATAGCCATAACCCTATTTATGTTACTTTCCTAGATTCTTAACTATATAGATAACCATATATATGAGTATATATATATCTCCTAGCCTAATAAAATCAAGACTATATTTTTAGGGTGCACTTTCTAGGAAAATCTTAACCATTGGACAACAAGTTACTCTTGAAAGACTTACTTTAATTATTTTTCTTTTTCTCTTAGACTTAGTAAGCTAGATGTCATAGCCTTAAGTGTACACAACCATGTAAGTTGTACTTGGTACATGATTAGCACCCAAGTTTGTAAGATTGTGGTGCTAAAAGTCCTTAGTCTGTGGCGTTCCTCGTATTTTATCGTCGTT
>JAOTQK010075193.1:0-10218 GCA_025642025.1 Rhododendron ferrugineum | reverse complement strand
ACTGTAAATGTTTCAACTACCCATGTACCATCTATTACACATATCCACACCACTATTGTCCATTTGATCCCACCCGTCCACATCTTTTCGACATCCGTCTTCACCTCTCGTCACCTATACATGATCAAGTTCGAGATCAAAGGTAAAAACCAAGTTTTCTTGGGCTAGGCTCTGTCCTGGTCCTGAGGGGTTTTTCCTATTGTTAGATCTAACCCCTTTTGGTTAGGCCTTGACTTAAAAACCGTTTTCAGAAAATAAAACAGCAATTGTGCTGAGCAGGCTACACCGTGCGGCGCTTTAAAGCGGCGCACGGCGTAGTGTGTTCACACGCGCGTTATTTCTGTTAAGCATTGTTTTCTTGCTCAAGCTGTCTGGATCCTGGTCATCATTCATCAGGTCTGTTTTCATTGTTGTGGTATCTGTCATTAGTATTTCAAGAACAAGACCATTTCTTCAAGCCATACCTCGCTCTTTTACGAAATTTTCTTGATCACCCCAAATGGTCAAGCATATCAAAAGCTATTTTTACAAATATGGTTTGGAGAAACGGTATTGTTTGAGACGATCTGGTAGTTGTACACCCTCTGAGTTTTCCAGTAATGACGCACGTCATTTACGATATGCCGGGCGACGTTTTAAACACTGATGACCGTCTGACAACAAGGTTAATACCACGCACGGCATAATGAAAGGCTGCGCGCGGTATTACAATGTGCCGTCTGATAGATGACCATGTTCCAGACAGTTTGTTAAGCAGTTCTTTTTTTATTTGCACCATCCCTATCATCCCTGTACAGATGACACCACTTGCACGCCAATGTGATATATTCCCCATGTCCCTTCCCCGTTGCTTGTTTTATTAAAGAGCTTGATTTTCCAAAAGATATTTAAAAACTCCCCCTTTTGAAAATGCCTAGTAGAGACCTGTTTTACCGGGCGAGTGGGGTGCTTTTTAAAGAAAAACCTTCCCCATTCGTAATGTGGCTCCCGGATCCAAAATCTCGACGTTTTCGCTTGATCAAAAACCTTTTCCAAACGAGTTCTCGGTTTCTCGGATCATCCTTCTCAAAAATCCGGGTGGCGACTCTTCGAATGCACTTTGGGCGCGGGAGCCCACAGTGGCGACTCTGCTGGGGACTGTTATTATTCGAAACTGTGAAACATACTCTTATTTTTCAAAGAATCGAATAATTATGAGAGCTAGACTTGAATGGTGTTTTCGAAAGGGGGGTTTTAAATATATTTTGGAAAATAAGACTCTTTTATCCTGTACACTCTGCACCGCACAAGCCTCGCTAGTGAGCTTCGGCTATCTTGCCCGGTTTACCGGTGAAAAGCTCTCCCGGAACGCCTAGCAACCCTCGATTATGATGGGCCATCGTGCTGTTTGACCATTGTCTTGCAATACACTTGACATGGGGTAGTACATCTTGGCTCTAGTTCGGGGAACCCTTTTTGAGACCAAAATTGGCCTTCACACTTGTACATAACTATAGAACCTTCCCAACTAGGACAAGAACCCGTGGCTAGGACTTACGTGCTATATACTGCTTACATGCATTTCTTTTCTGTGCATACATATCATTCATACCTCATTGTATTTTGCGGGCTAGAGGATAGGGCTTCGTTAGAATTCTTTAGGTTACTCCGGTCGGTCTAGGAGACTTTAAATCCATGGAGTTTGTGATACCTCCGGTGTTTGTCGTGCCCGAAGGGCTCCCTTGGTTTGGGTCTACCCTTGAGCGCGCGCGTGCCTGGATTCCGATAGCCACATTGCTCTGCCTCAGATGGTCAAGATAAGGAGATTGGCTCTGGTTCCGAAACGCTCAGAATTTAACCTGCCTGACAGCACCTACCCGGACTATTAGAAATCTTATGCACAAACGCCTTAAGTGAGATCCGGGCCATGGTAGGTCCTAGGTTTAGTTTCTAGGAGACGCATAGAAGGTAGGGCGAGCATTCGAGATCAGTTATGAGTTGCTCCCTTTTTGCTTTGTCGCCAGAACTGAAACATTGGTCATTCACGAAGCGAAGAGGCTATACCCAATTGGTTTCGTCCGCTCCAAAGGCTAGTTCGCATAGGCACCCTGGAAGAAACCCAACTGTTTGAAGTCCAAATAGAACAGGAAGGGCAATCGTTATTAGGAGAAGAACCCATAAGGCCTTTTGTAGAAGAGTCATCTGCAAACCCCTCACCCATGGCTGACCAAGGAAACGGAGTAGACGAACTCAGGCAGAACATGGCTACCATGGATGCTCAGTTCAAGCAATCCATTGCTGGTGTTGATGCACAACTAAAGGCTTCCGTCACGTCTATGCAAAAGGACACGTTTATGATGATGGAAACCATGTAGGAAATTAGTGATAAGTTGCTGACTAAACTTCCCCCGCAATCTGAACAACCCAAAGAAGAAATACCCGTGTCAAACCCTAACCTGGCAGCCCTTGTCGCAAAGATTAGTAAACTGGAACAGTCTGTCCAAGAAACCAAACGTCTTGGAAAAGGAGAAATAGACATGAGCAAATTGTGCCTATTTCCAAATGCCAAGTTGCCAGAAAAGTTCAAAGGTGTGGACTTTGCAAAATTCGATGGTACCGGTGACCCAAAGGCCCATCTCCAGGGATATGTTGGTTCCCTCACCATGCGAGGAATTGAGAAGGAAGCCATGGCTCAACTATTCCATGAGTCACTGTCCGGCCCCGCTTTGCAATGGTTCCTCACTCTCGAACCATCTAAGAAAAGGACTTAGGAAGATATTGGGACAACCTTTGTGGCCCAATATGACTTCAATGTCGACCTAAAAATGACCACGAGAGAATTAGAAAGTACCAAGATGGGCGAAAAAGAGAACTTCGCTGATTTTGTGAAACGGTGGAGGGCCAAGGCCGCTCAAATGCAGAACAAACCTGATTTGAAGGAACAAATACGGATTATAACCAAGAATCTGTCAGGCTCTTTCGCCCCATACATGGTTCTTTCCCAAGCAGCCCCAAATTTTGAAACCTCTAGCTATAGAAGAAGCTCTACGGGACGGTACCTTGGAGAAGAAGGGCACAGGATCAAAGTCGAAAGGGCGTACTCAGGAAATAGCAATGTTCTCTTCAGAAATGCCAATCAAACAGGAACCTCATCCACAAAGCCTGTAGAGGTTAACCAAATCTCCAAAAAACCAAAATCCCAAAGTAGAGTCTTTACCCAGTTTAGTACCCATAGGTCCGCTCTACTCAAGAAACTCACAGAAGTCGGGGTGTTGAAACCTCTCTCGCCACCACAAACTATCCCACCAAACTTGAACCAAAGTGTCTACTGTGATTTCCACCAAATGCCTGGTCATACCACCGACAATTGCATCCGCCTTCGTCGTGAGATCCAAAATCTCATTGATAATAAGGTCATTGATACTCTACCTCCAGACAAACCAAATACCGTTTCAAACCCTCTGCCACAACACAACGCTCCCTTCCACATTAACCAAATCACCCTAGCCACCAGCCAAAAAGAATTCAATCCAACCCTTTTCATCGTCTCTCATACCGAGCCAAAACCAGTTGTGGTAATTCCCGAAGAAACTACTCTTTGCTTCCTGTCAGAAGAGGAAAACATCTGGGGAAATTTGATTTCTGATTGGGAGGAATTCGAAGCTGAAAATATCCAGAGAATTGTTGAACCACCGTTCGTGCCAGGATGGGAAGTTGACTGGCAAAATGTTCATGCCGACCCTCTTGACGGAATCTCCTTGCACATGATGTTCGAAAGCCAGAACTGGGGGTATCAGGTCCCTCAAGAACCTCATGAATGGGAATGGAACCCGATCCCGAATGCATGCCCGCTACTGGCTATGGGAGATCCTCTTGATATGTTCTCCTTACCGGCAATGTTTGTTGAAGAATGCCAACCTGGAGCATTGACTGGCAATTAGTCGGAACCCAACCCGCTTTGCCCGGACTTTGCTCATTTCAATAACATCGATCTATACAGCAACGTAGGCCTTACTATCCTGGAGCCTAAAGAAGAAGTAGCCAGTAATGGGTTTAACCCGATGGATTTCCTTGTAGATGAAGCCATGTCCGAACCGTCAGTCATCTCTCCCGAAGATGCTGATGTTGCCATGATGAACTTATGGGAAGATGAGCCAGGGGCTAAAGCAAGCTCATGGGCAAATACTGAGATTGTTAACATAAAGGTAGGAAACGAGGAATGGACCGTGAACAAGACAGTATGGAAGCCGAGAAATGGAAGCCTGAAGATCTTTGGGACGACTTGGTTATCGCAGGCCTGGCCGCTGATCTTCGTGATACAACCATTGGAAGCAAGCGCAAGGCCCTTGCAGATGTATGGGATGAAGAACCAAAGTATCGTCAAATCAGTCATTTGACCAGGAGTGGCCGGATTTACCAACCCCCTAACCTCCAAGTCGGAGAATCCTCCAACCCTCCAGCTCCACTAGCCAAATAACCTTTTGACCCTTTTGTAACCCCGACCAAAAACACTTTCCAACCTTTTGCTCCACCAGCCAAAGAGCCTTCCCGTCTTGAAAAGAATCCTGAAGGGATGATAAAGCAACAACTCGAACAAACTCATGCCAAGATGTCTTTTTGGGATGTGCTTGTTCACTCCACCCGTCATCGCGAAAGACTCATCCAAGCCCTCTCTCACCTAAAAGTCCCTTCTTCTATAACCCCTGATGAACTTGTGCCGCTTATCAAGACCATACCCATCAAACATGCTATAACCTTCACTGACCGAGATTTACCTGCCGAAGGAACCGACCATAACAAGCCACTGCATGTCACCCTGAAATGCCATGGAAAATGGGTTCCCGTGATCCTGATTGATAATGGGTCCGCCATCAATGTCTGCCCACTCCGTGTTGCCTACTGCTTGGGGTACAAGAATAAAGACTTCTCTCCCTCAGAAGTCCAGGTTCGAGCATATGACAACACCCGCCGGGATGTAGTTGGGACTCTTTTGCTTCCCAACTTTTGGGCCATACCAAACTGAGGTGGAATTTCATGTGGTGAAAATCCCCGCTTCCTTCAATTTGCTGTTGGGAAGGCCTTGGCTGCACCGACCAGACATCATGGCTGTGCCTTCCATTGGGACTTGAAACTGGGATGCTCACCATCCATGGAGATTCTGGAATTCGTGCCCCTGTCGAAGACAATGCCCCGCTCTTAGAAATTCAACACGGGGAGGAAGATATTGCCTTGGTAGGTTTTTCATTGGATACCTCCAAATTCGTCTTCTCGGTCAGGATTGATAATGACTTTGTCATCAGTAATGTTGCCATCAAGATAATGAAGAAGATGTCTTACATGCCAGGCTTGGGATTAGGAAAGAACCTTCAGGGGCCTGCGAAGTTTGAAGAACGAGGAACTTTGGCCCGTGTAATCGGCTTAGGATATCACCCTTCTGGAGAAAAGAAGGAGAAGAAGGGGGACAGATTGGAGGACTATTTTGTGAAGGAAAAGGCGAAGCAAGTTTACCAAGGGCAGCCGGAACCATTCTGGGACAAGGAAACCAATACCTTTCTTCCAGGATTTGAGATATTCGCCAAAGACGATTGGCCTGAAAGTGAGGAAGAGGTCGAGCTGGTGGAAAAGAAGGAAAAGCCGGCTGATTGGATCAAGGTTTTGCCATGGGTAGTCTAGCGATCCAGTTCGAGGAGGATGAACCAATGGGTATAGCCATGGAAGCAGAAGTGCTGATGATAGGGCAGGAGGCCCCCGAAGATCCGACTTCGCTTATCATGGATGCCGCTGGAAATTATAAGAATTGGACTTTCATACCGAATGCAACTTGCCATGGATCCGAGTCTGAGTCTGAATCCAAGTCCTCTAAGTCTTCTGAGTCTGTTGAGTCTGAGTTGGTGCCTCTTGGCCTGACTCCTCAGGGTCTGTACTTTGAATTTGAGTCCACCCGTGTGTATGGTGGCCATGAGGCCTCTACTAATGATGAAATAAATGGATCCGATTCCGCTTACTTTTCTGACTTTGAAATAAACTGTGTCGACCCTGATGATGAATAGATCGATCTCGATGGGGACATCCCCAAAGAAATTCGATCTCTAATCGAAAGGGAAGACGAAAGGCATGCTCAGCCTATAAAAGAAGAAGTTGTTTCGATAAACCTGAGGGATGAAGGGAATCCTCGAGTAGTCCAGATCGGTTCCGCGCTATCTGCAGAAGAGCGCCAAGCTCTCACAGATTTGCTTAAAGAATTTGAGGATGTTTTTGCATGGTCACACGCTGATATGCCCGGAATCGATCTTGAGATTGTGGAGCTCTGGATTCCCCTTTACCCCGATGCAAAGCCGGTAAAACAAAAGTTAAGACGTATGAGACCAGATTGGGTACTTAAAATAAAGGAGGAAGTCACTAAACAGATCAATGCAGGATTTTTAATAGTAACAGAATACCCTCAGTGGGTCGCAAACATTGTCCCTGTTCCTAAAAAGGATGGTAAAATTAGAGTCTGTGTTGATTTCAGGGACTTAAACAAAGCAAGCCCGAAGGATGATTTCCCGTTACCACACATTGACGTATTGGTCAACAATACTGCCGGACATGCTTTGCTTTCGTTCATGGATGGTTTTTCAGGGTACAATCAGATCCTCATGGCCCCAGAGGACCGAGAGAAGACTACATTTGTCATTGAGTGGGGAACTTATTGCTACCGAGTCATGCCTTTCGGATTGAAGAATGCCAGGTCTACCTATCAGCGGGCCGCTACCGCCCTGTTGCATGACATGATTCATAAGGAAGTGGAGGTCTATGTAGATGACATGATCGTTAAAGCAAAGGAGCGAGAATGGCATTTACCTGTGCTCAAGAAGTTTTTTGAAAGAATCAGAAAGTATAGGATGCGCCTTAACCCAGCCAAGTGCACGTTTGGGGTCACCGCAGGGAAGATGCTTGGGTTTATGATCACCACCCGCGGTATCGAAGTTGACCCGTCAAATATCAAGGCCATTCTAGAAATGGAGCCACCGCAGTCTGAAAAGGATGTAAGGAGCTTTCTTGGCAAAGTACAGTTCATCAGCAGATTCATTGCAAAGCTAACATCGACTTGTGAACCCATATTCTGCTTGCTCAAAAAGGGGACACTGTTTGCTTGGGATGGTAAATGCCAAAAGGCCTTCGAAGCTATAAAAACCTACTAGCAAAATTCCCCGGTACTAACACCACCCACAATGGGAAAACCTTTGATCCTATACCTGTTCGTCACTCTGTCTTCGATGGGGTGCATGCTGGCACAAGAAGGAGATGATGGGGTTGAAAGAGCCGTTTACTACCTCAGTAAGAAGATGGTCGGATCCGAGGAACGTTATACCTCGCTGGAAAAGACGTGCTGGGCACTCGTGTGGGCCTCCAAGAAGTTGAGACACTATATGTTAGCTTACCCGGTAAGGCTAATATCTCGAATGGATCCTCTCTAAAGTACCTATTTGAGAAACCGGCCCTCACAGGAAGGATGGCACGATGGTTGCTAATGCTGGCTGAGTTTGAATTGAAGTATGTTACCCGAAAGTTGGTAAAATGGAAGAGCTGTCGCTGAATTCCTAGCAGACTGCCCAGTCAGAGGAGGGGAAGATGCCGAGTTCGAATTTCCTGATGAAGACATAATGATGACAGCAGAAGAAGTTTGGCAGCTGTACTTTGACGGAGTAGCTAACCAGAGATGATTTGGAATTGGCGTCCTACTTATCTATCCTGATGGGTCACATATCCCCCTCGCCTTTAAGCTCAACTTCGATGTCACCAACAATCAGGCAGAATATGAAGCTTGCATCGTGGGTATGGAAGCAGCCATCGAGATTGGTATAGAAAAGCTAGAAGTTGTAGGAGATTCGAACCTGGTTGTATCCCAAGCAAATGGTGATTGGAAAGTCAAAGAGGAAAAGCTAAAGCCGTATCACCAGGATTTGGAAGACTTTATTCCCCACTTCAGCAAGGTAACATTTACTCATATCCCGAGACTCAGAAATCAGTTCGCAGATGCCCTGGCAACGCTGGCGTCCATGGTTGAAATCCCTAACGGAGTAAGGTTAAGGCCAATTGTGATTGAGCAAAGGGATACACCAGTATACCAGGACGTCATGGTCATCGACGAGCCCGATGATGGCCATCCCTGGTATTATGACATTTGGAGATTCGTGGATAGGGGGGAATATCCTGCTGAGGCTAGTAAGAAAGACAGAATCGCTCTCCAAAGAATGGCGGCTCAGTACATCATCTGTGGAGGAAACTTATACCGAAGGTCACACTGTGGCGTGCACAAACTATGCATCCAGGGTGCCGAAGCGCAAAGGGTAATGGAAGAAATTCACGAAGGTGTATGTGGCCCTCACATGAATGGTATGATGCTCGCTAAGAAGATTCTGAGGCAGGGATACTTTTGGACCACCATGGAGACAGAATGCGTGGCATATGTACGACGGTGTCGCAAATGCCAGATTCACGCTAACCTCACGCATGTCCCACCGCATGAACTGCAACAAATGACCTCGCCATGGCCTTTCTCAACATGGGGCATCGATGTCATCGGGAGAATTGTGCCGGCAGCCTCTAACGGCCATAAGTTCATCTTGGTCGCTGTTGATTACTTTACAAAATGGGTGGAGGCTGCTTCATATACTACTTTGACCGCGGTTCAAGTTGCTCACTTCATCAAGCAGAATGTCATTTACCGATATGGAGTCCCTCAAGCGTTCGTGTTCGACAACGGGGTTCATTTCAATGGGCGAGCTCGGGAAATCTTGGATGAGTTCCAAATCTAAGTACACAAGTCAACCACTTACCGACCACAGACCAATGGAGCGGTGGAAGCCGCTAACAAAACAATCAAAGCCATTTTAGAGAAGACCATTCAATCCGCAAAGGACTGGCACAAACAGTTACCGTTAGCTTTATGGGGATACCGAACATCCATACGTACACCGACAGGGGCAACTCCTTACTTTTTGGTTTACGGTATGTAAGCAGTACTTCCCATTGAATTAGAGGTTCTGTCTCTTCGGACTATGATTGAGTGCAATGTCCAAGAAGCAGAATGGCTGAGCAATCGGTTCGAGGAACTCATGCTATTTGACGAACATCGGTTAAGGGCTCTTTATCACATTCAAGGATACCAAAGAAGAATCGCACGTGCATTCAACAAGAAAGTGAAAAGCAGGGACTTAGCCGAAGGTGACATGGTTTTGAAGGAAATTCGGGCGCTAGTCTACGATCCACGCGGAAAGTTCCGGCAAAAGTGGTCTGGACCTTACATCATCAAAACCATCCTGTCTGGAGGGGCTACGCAACTCATTGACTTGGACGGAAATGAATTTACAACTCTAGTCAACCTGGATCAACTCGCTGGGCTGGAAACTGCAAGGGCAGGCAGTCTCAGGCAAAAATTAGAGCAAAAGCTTGCTAGGATGAAAACCCGCAACGGCATCCTAGGCAAAAGTTAAGGCATACAATAAAAGAGCTCGCTAGGCCAAAAACCCGAAAGGGCGGTACTAGGCAGAAATTAGAGCGCAAAAGGAGAGTGTCAAAACCAGAGCGAACCCTACCCTGAACTACGTCATGACCTGATTCCTTCACCAGAGGGATACGTAGGCAGCCTCACTTTGAGGCCCGGTCACAATCAAAACAAAAATCCAGATTGTGAGAATCCAAGGCACGGAATCAAAGAGGGGGAAACCCTCCATAACTCATTTTATTGATGCAACTGCTTCTAATACATAAGGCTGAGCATGGTTTTCGAAAATAAAAGTGCAACATAATAAAGATGGGTCCGCAATTTATTCAATAGTCAGGGAAGTAGGGTCGAGTCAGTTTCCTTGAGCCCTAGCTCTTGCAGCAATGTCCCTCCTAAGCCACTTCCGATAGTTTCCACGTATCGCCACAGATGGGTAGGGATGTGCATATGTTATTTCGTGAGTCCTCCAGAGCCGCTGGTAGTTGCAGAGGACAGAGTGGCGGAAAAGAGGCAAAGCCACATCCACAAGAACCTCTGCAGGAACTTCCTGTCTCAGACCAAGCTGACGTTGAATCCGGTAGGGGATGTAGAAGGTAAAAGCCTCCAAACCAGCAAGGACAACCCACTGAGGACCCATGAAGTGCACTGTCATAGGTGGAAGGTCCAGCCATGGGCACCTCCAAGAAATGGTCTCAGCTCGCAGATGTCTGAAGAAATCAACCCACTCAGAAACTCGCCTGTCTGCAAAC
>JAOTQK010075185.1:0-10219 GCA_025642025.1 Rhododendron ferrugineum | reverse complement strand
TTTGGATGTAATAGGTGTTATTGCAGTGGTTTGTAATTTGGTGTTTGGTAGTTTGTGGGATATTTTGAATGGAGGATATTTGCGGCTGATTGTCTAAAATGATGATATCTATCCCAACGAATTTCTCTTTACTGGTAGATCGACCAAGTTGCCAAAATACCTCGTCCTTTAAAACAAATTTGTTAATGCCCTCACATCGTAGCCAGGTGTTGAAGAACAGAGATCTAAATCCCTTCTTGCTTTCCTTAAAGAAGATTGGTAGATGGACGAAACCATTTTCTTGAAATACTTAAATGCCCTTCGTGTGGGTGGTGAGTGTCTGCGGTTGGCCAGTGTTGGTGAGGTGTTTTTGGTAGTTTAGCATCTTCGGATTGTTATTTGGGGTGTGCAGATTCTGTTTTATTTTTTTAAAACTTTAATAGGTTTTTGAACTTTCAAGGTTTTCCATCCATGTCCCTTTTTGTGTGTTGTAATTTAGGCATTGAGATTTGGGGTGAGGGTGTTTCCGTAAAGTTGTTCATGGATTTGGTGTATTATCCCTCTACTGATTCGGTTTCATAATGGTCTCAACTCCTCCATTTATGATTTCTCTGTTGGATCCTTTAAAGAAGGAATAAGAATCCCTTAGTATCTGGTGGAACAAAATTAGCATTAGATTCCAAATCTTGTACTACCTTTAATGACATCATTGAAATCGTAGGATCATTATTGCATGAATCTCAGCAATAACGTAGCTCGGATTCCTTGAGTCATGCTCTGAACTCTTGCATTTATGATTCCTCTGTTGCAGCCTTAAAAAACAGGAATTAGAAAATTTAGCATTCACTAGCTTTAATAGCATCATTGAAATCGTGGGAGATCATGATTGCATGAATGTCAGCAATAACGTTGCTCGGGTTCAATGAGTCATGCTCTCAACTCTTGCATTTATGATTGCTCTGTTGAATCCTTAAAAAGCAGGAATTAGAAGATTTATCAATCACTAGCTTGAATAGCATCATTGAAATCGTGGGAGATCATGATTGCATGAATGTCAGCAATAACGGTGCTCGGGTTCGATGAGTCATGCTCTCAACTATTGCATTGATGAGTGCTCTGTTGGATTTTAAAAAAAAAGAATTAGAAAAACTAGCATTTAAAACCAAATCTTGTACTAGCTTTTATAGCAGCAGTGAAATCGTGAGATCATGATTGCATGAATCTCAGCAATGAGTCGTGCTCTCGACTCTTCATTTATTATTGCTCTGTTGGATCGTTAGAAAAACGAATTAAAATTCCTTAGTATCCGGTGGAACAAATCTAGCATTAGATACCAAATTTTGTACTACTTCTGGCAGTGTCATTCAAGTCGTACGATTAGGATTCAAAATTGCCCTCCTCATTTCCGAGCAGAGGTAGAGGCAATTAAAAAAAGCATAGATATAATCAATGCGTGAATGAACCTTTAACCAATGGTGGAATGAATCTTGACTTTGTGCTGTTGCCAGGTCTGTTTATTAGAAGAAAACTTACATTTATTGGGCAGGTGTAGGTACCAAATGGTAACTGCATATAAATGTCTATTTGGTTTGAAAGAGGTACTGGTTGGCTTAGCAAAATAGGATACCAGAGATGGGAGATCAGAACCCTTCGGGAAACAACAATCGACCGTGGTATCTTACACATATTCCAACATTACCTGGGGAAGAATTACAGAGTCAAATTGATGCTGTTGAAGGTAGCAAAGGTAGAGCTGGCTGGGTCCTGTACCACCAACTCAAGCAAGAGGTGTGCACTATGATGCGTAGATTGCACGCAACAAGGGATGCAATTAAGGTGTGTGATCAAATTTTTGCTCAGGAGCTAGAGATGCCTCTAATGAATTATATCAACGAGAAAATTGCCGAATACATGGCATCTGAAAGTGCATGGGATGAGGAGTGTCTGGCAAATGAGAGCGCTATGGAACATGCAACGGTGCAGAATACAACTAATGATTTAGCAAATATGGTATTAGATGATCCTTGAAGTGGAACGTAAAATGCGTAATATGTGGTCTAAATATGTGTTAGCGTTGATATGGTCCCTTCTTTCGTGTGCCTATGTGGAACTTGTGCAGATTCCACAGTCCTGAAGTATGTAAACTGTGTATTGAAGTTTGAGTTGTTTGAAAAAGTGGATTAAATAAGTGTTCAAATAGGTCGGGGTGTTATAGTCCCTCTAATTTGGCACAGTATTGTGGGGATTTGTTAATAACTTGTGCACTTGTTGTCCTGGTAATTAGTTTGCATTTGGGGATTGTATAAGACTGAATATGCAATAATCTAGCAGCAAGAACTTCGTATTGGTATGGCTGCCTCGCAGTTGTACTCTGCCCAGTACAGTAGTTTTGCCAAAACTTTAGAGAGCCAAAAGTTACAAAGAAAAACTGACAAAGATGGTGGGTAATGGAAATAGGATTAAGTAATTCTCAATCTTAAATGAAATGTATAAAACAGCATATTATATTATCCCCTCTCGGTTTCCCGTGCATGAATTGTTTGGGAGGTATTTTGTTTAACTAATTGTTTTGATTTTACGTAATGCTCGTACGCCCACATAACAGTCACCTCCAATTGCTTACCACAAAAGGTTCAAATTCAGCTAAATATGCTAAATGTTTTATTTACAAATCGTTGTCATTTAAATTTCCATCCAATTAAAAGCTTTAGCCAACTTAGGGTGGATCGACCCTTTGTCATGAATTAAGAAAAAAAAATCCCAAAAAACCCCCGGCATTGCTTACCACAAAGGGTTCAGAATCAGCTAAATATGCTAAATGATAAGCTTTAGTGAACTTAGGGTGGACTGCTCCTTTACCATGAAGTAAGAAGTTTAAACAAAAAAGGAAAAAGGATCGAAAGTAAGAGAAATAGCGTTACTATATATACCTGATTGATAGTAAGACAAGCTAAGAGAAACTTAATTTAATCCTTACAAATGTTGCAAATAGTGCCACACCCATTCATAGTTAAGCTACAGTTGATAAAGAAAAGACTTTGCATGCTTGCAGCATGAACATAATACACAAATCTGTTACTCAGGTTATAGATTCTTAGTCTTACAATTACAAATAGCTCGAAAATACGATGGGGTGTTTAGTGCACTCCTTGGTGGAGAGACATTGCATCAGTTCCGATATCAGTGTACCAATAATATGTACGTTCACATCCATCTTGGTCGAATACCATTGCTACCAAGCTTAGATCATTATCGACAGTAACAACAATAGTATCGTCTTCCTTCAATGCATGAGCAGATGCAAAAGATTCCCATCCCAAGCCTTCTAGACGACCATTGGTATACCAAATATACCAAGCTCGTTGTTGGGTTCTTACAACAAATTGGTTGACACATTCAACGTAGGCTAGCTCTTGAACTGATGGGCATAATTCCTGAATGTACACAAAAAAAAATATTATGGGGGAAGGAAGAGGGAAAGTATTGATGTATTTAGCAGTATACGTTTGTGTGTTTGGGTTAGCATTGGTTAATAGGAGGAAGGAATACCATTGCAAACCAATTAGCAATAGTTAGCTTCTTGCAAAATCGATACTCAGCATTGAATTGTCGAAATTGTTTGGGCGTGCATGCTGTTATTGGGGTAGCTGCACATAGTGGCACCATAGAATTAAGACTTGAAAATATGTGTTAGTGGTTGTGAATAATGGGTTTTGTTGAAACTTACATCCGGTGACATTGGCCAGCACTTGATTGAAATCAAAATTGGGTGGTGCATTTGGGTGTTCCACCGGTTCAGTTGTGCTCCAATTATATTGAACTGAGTTTCCTTCGTGATCAAAGATAAACATGTCAAACATTAAATGGCCAATTGATCCAAATAGTGCAGTGTAGTTTTGGCCAAAGGTGTGGTCAATAACTATGGTTTCCCAACCGAGGGTTATTACAAAGTCTTCAATCTTGGCATAATAACTTCGTCTGCCACTTTTGATCAGGATAACTGCTTGATTGGGTGCATATATGTAACGTTGATATAATGATGGAATTCGCTGCAAAAAAAAAAAGGGCACACCATTGGTACTGATTTGATATTTGTGTACATCAGAGGAGCTTTTTTGGGAGAGGAAGAAGATAAAGTACCACTTGCATCGCGTTGGATTGTAATTTAATTGGAGCTAGAAACCAGCAAGGATGATGAACTGAAATACAGTATCAATAAGTCATAAGAGAGTATCAAAACATGCTAACTTACTTCTCTTGATTGGGAATAGAAAAAAAGAGTACCAAAGTGATGAGTTTGGGGAGCAAGTTGATTAATTGCTCTCATGTGAGGTTGAATATACCGTGGGGTACAATTAATTAGAGATTCCAGCCAGTACTTAAATTGACCGCAAACATGCCACGCAAATATGGTACCCAGGGAAAACATACTAGAGTAGCAAATTATGAAATTATGATTGACAATATATCGCAGATTTTTTTTACTTCGCTCGATTGATGATGCAACAAGAACAAGCTTCCCATCATTGGTTTGCAGGTAATAATCTGAGCCACGACGTTGTTGGGCGTTTCTTTTACGTACTGATCTATAGCTGACAAATGTCGAACAAGTTGACGCCAACCAATTGGAGCAATTTGTGGGCATTGTTAGATTGCCAAATTGGATGTGAATTAATCTGCATATAACAAATATAATACTTCATGTAAGAATAGCATGGTGCTAAATAGAGTCGTGAGTTGGGAAATTTTGGAAACCAGATTTCTAAAAGTGGGGAGAAATATACTGAGGTTCTGAACTCAAGTTCCAATCTTGGAAATTGGATGGATATTCAACTAAAAAACAGCTTGAGTTGTGGTACCGTGAATATTAATCAGAAAAGTAAGTATGTAAGAATTTAGCGAGGACTTAAACAAACGTGGGGAGAAACATACAGAGGCTGTGAATTCAAGTTCCAGTCTTCGAGATTGCACGGATGTTCAACTAAACACCAACTTGAGTTGTGATATTGTGGGCATTAATTGGAAAAATTAATATGCAAAAAATTAAAGGAGGAGTTGAGGCAGTAAACATTAACGATGAAGAATTTGTAACCATAAAATATAGTATAGTTGAATAGAAACTTACTTGACTAATAATCTTGGAGAAGACGCTTCACACAAAGAAGATGTTTTGGATTGGTAGTTTGCAGCGCTCCGTTGCCTGTGCTTATGAATACAACAAGAACGTCATCGCGACATCTAATAAAGGTTCCAATCATGAAGAATCAAGGAAGATTTTGGTTATCAAAGTACCTTTTACAGTAGCTACTTTATTGGTATCTAATTATGGTGGAGGGGAACTGCAGAATAGACTCTACACCAGCAGAGGGAGTATTAAGTCATGTACTCATGTGTTTGGGGTTGCCTTGAAGTTGCTTGGCTGACATTTGAGGTTATACTTGTGGCACTGATTTTCTATAGCCAACTCCGTACTATGATAGTACTCAGTGTATCTTGAATACTGTACGCATTCGGATATGTGTTCTATAGAGTGAATCAATAAATGCGTAGATATTTCCCATCTCACCTCAAGTATTGCTGAGAGACTGGAAAGATAACAGTTGTTTTGGTCAGCATAGCTGGAAACTTAACTACTGTAGTCAGGAACAAATTTAAAGATAACTGTGTTGGGCTACCAGTAAATAATTACGAGAAATAATGGTATATGATGAGAAATCTTTAAAATTGCCAAATTCCTTTTTTATTGATTTCTGTCAATTGCAGGTATTGGGAAAAATATGGAGAAACAAAAACTCTGGGGAAGCAACCAAATCTCTGTGGAAATTAGTAAAATAAAGAGATTTATATTGGTTGGAAATCAATGCTCTGCTGAAAACTTTGAACAAAGGCAAGATTCAAAATTATGCTCATAGCTGCATAATGTATGACAGCTCAACCTACAAATTGCCTAACAAGGGATAGAATGATGTCACTTTCTATAGTATCCTGACTTTTGATATGCCATAAATTCCAAACTCAAGAGGACGGAAATTATGTGTATTAGGAGTACAATAGTATCGTAGATTGTTGCTTTGCCATCAATTCACCTCGTAGGATTGTTCAAAAATTATAAGGAGACCTCAGCCTACAAAGAGGCCTAAGAATAGATGGAATGATGTCACCTTCTATAGTATTTTTACTATTGATATGCCATAAATGCAAGGAGAAGGAAAATATGTGTATTAGAAGTACAATATCTTAGATTCACCTCGTAGGACTGTCCAAAAATCACAAGGAGGTAATGAATGACAGCCGGGTTACAAAGAGGTCTAAGAAGATATGAAATGATGTCACCTTATCCTGACTATAATCACAAGGAGATAATGAATGACAGCTGGGTTACAAAAAGGTATAAGAAGATATAAAATGATGTCACCTGATCCTGAGTATTAATATGTCATGAATTTCCAGCCCAAGTAGAAGGAAATCATGTGTCTTGGGAGTATCAGAGTATCTTAGATTATAGCTCCTACAAAGAGATCTAAGAAGATATGAAATGATGTTACCCCATTCTGACTATTGATATGTCATAAATTTCCAGCGCAACTAGAAGGAAATCATGTGTCTTGGGAGTACCAGAGTATCTTAGATTATAGCTTGTCCATAAATTCACCTCCTATAACCATAAAAAAATCTGAGTGAACCAACAAACCGAGTTAAACAATGCTATAAATAGATTGGGTTCAATCTTGTTGCCATCCCTGTCTTGCTTCGGAGAGGAATTCCAGCTATAGCGGCATATTTCTCACAGATTGTTCACGAGCAAGCCTAATAACCGTTTCCAAGGTATGTATGTTAATACTCTTTGTGTTATTCCTAAGTAGAATCATAATAAATGTTTGAATTTGGTCCTCAACTGTGCATCAAATAGGCATACATTGGAGATGCTTGCTGCTTCTGTCAATTGTGAATAATGTATCTGCTTTGGATTTATTTAAATTAGACTAACTGTTAGCTTCTCCAGTATAAATTAGCTAATAATTATTAGCAGTATGCTAGAGCTACGGGGAGTGAATGAGTGTGTGTGTGTGTTTGGTTATCATGTTTTGTATTAGCAACTTAGTCGTTCTCTAAAATTAATCTAGAACTACTTCAAAGCTAATTTTTCATGCGTGAATAAGACAATACTAATTGATGGAATGTAACCCCCCCCCAAAAAAAAAAAAGGTTCATCAATACCTGGAGTGGTGAGTCATCATGCTATCAAACAAGAGGCCTCGAACTTCTTCCAGCGAAAACCTACAGGACACCAACGATAGGCAGAAACAACGACGTAACAGCATAGAGAGTAATCTTGCAACTGCAGTCAGGGATAAGCGCAATGAGCGCCGTAGACGCGCGTATGTTGAACGTCAAAATACATATGCTAGCCTTCCACAGGCTATCAAAGATATCCGCAAAGAACGCCGTAAGCAATTGCGCGAGTTCCAAAAAAAAAAAAAAACATCAAAATCAGGTCGCTTCCAATATATGTATGAGAATACATGTGCAGATATGATTCACACCATGACCCCCATGGAAACACCACACGCACCCATTTCAGATGTAGTAATTCAGACATTACCATTCAGAACAATACCAGCAGAACAGGAGGACACACAAACTATGGTAGCTGGTGTCATCAAAAAGGTGCCTCGATTTCCTACTCAATGTCCTGCTACCAGCATACATGAAATAGGTAAGTTAAAACTTTTAATTAGGCCTCGTTTGCAAACTAGACCTTTTTGGAAAGGAACAACTTATAGGGAGGCCCTCTCTAAGATTATACTCTATCTCAGGTTCAAGCTCACGGGTGGCTGGTGCAACTCCCCCGCAAAAAAGTAAAGTGGTTAAACCCAAACTCAAATATTAATCTAAACCAAGAAATTTCCTGTACCACTACTAAAAAAAATGTTCTTTTGTATTTATGTAATATAGGAAACAAGAACACCGGTGATCAAATCATGCACATACGACAGCGTTCAATACCAACCAAACCATTTGTGCTCCCCAACGTACCTTACTGTGTTTATTGTGATGCAAAACGCTTCCCATCAGAACCCAATGGTTTTTGTTGCTCTCGTGGTGAAGTTTCCATCTACCCTTTGCGGACGCCAAATATGTTGCTTGATCTATATCGAGGTTCTTCGAAATTATGCAAGGATTTCCGTACACATATCCGGCCTTATAATAATATGTTTGCTTTCACTTCGTTCCGTGTATCCCTTGATTCGCGGTATACTCAAAATCATAAAGGGATTTATACTTTTCGTGCCCAAGGTCAAATCTACCATTTCATCAACAGCTTATATCCTGCGGATGAGAAGCCCTCCTACCTCCAACTCTACTTCTATGATACCGCTAAGGAAGTTGAGCATAGATTAGATTGCCTTGGTGATTTAGATTCTAACACCATTGCCCAGCTTATAGATATTCTCAAACCCAATCCGTACTCAAAGTTTTTCAGATCTTTGTCAACAACACCCAATATAGATTCATACCAGATAAGGCTTAAAGCTGATCCAGTTGTGAACGATAAAACCTATGATGCACCTACAGCATCACAGGTTGCACTTATCTGGAAAGATAATGAAGATGCATCAGAACTAAGAGAACGTGACATATTAGTTGAGAAACATGATGGGCATAGTGTGGCAATTAAATATTATTACGGATGCTATGACCCCCTACAGTATCCATTATTATTCCCATATGGAGAACCAGGATGGCATCGTGGTATTAGGAGGAATAATTCCAACAGACGTGATAACCAATTGAAAGGCATCACATTACCCAGATCAGACAAAACAAAGACAGCAGATCAATTAATCACCTTAGAATCCCTATGTAAGTGTATGAAAAATGGTAACTAATTATTACCAAACTTTGCGTAACCATATAATAATTATAATTGCTTTTCATTTCCAGACTTTCAAGAGACGTCAAGGAAACAAAATACGGTTTCCGCTCGTGAATTCTATGCATATCGATTTCAGATAAGGCCAAAAATCAATTCAATTATCTTAGAATCTGGAAGGCTCCTACAGCAATATGCTGTAGATATGTACGTCAAAATTGAAACTTCAAGGTTAGATTACTTTAGGCACAACCAAGATGAAATACGATCAGATCTGTACAAAGGAGTTATAGATAGCGTAGCCCAAGGAGAGTCTAGGGGATCCAAAATTGGGACGCCAGTAATCCTACCAGGATCATTCATAGGAGGACCGCGGGACATGCACAAAAGATATTTGGATGCAATGGCATTGGTGGACAAGTATGGGAAACCAGATATATTTCTAACCATGACATGTAATCCCAAATGGATAGAAATCACAAATGAACTCAAGCCACATGAAGATGTCCAAAATAGGCCCGACCTTGTGGCTAGAGTCTTTAGAAGCAAATTTGAACAGATGAAAAAAGAGGTCATTAAGAAGAAATTGTTTGGTCCTGTTCAAGCGTACACGTATGTAATTGAGTTCCAAAAAAGAGGATTACCTCATGCGCACTTGTTGATAATTTTAAAAAGAGGTCACAAACTTCTAAGGTCTGAGCACTTTGACCAATTTATAACTGCTGAAATACCTTGTGAGAAGGAAAATCCACACCTCTATGCAGCTGTACTAATACACATGATGCATGGTCCCTGCGGAAAGCTTAATCAAGGCAACGTTTGCATGAAAAATGGTAAATGCAAGAACCATTACCCCAAGAAATTCACTGAAACCACAACAGTTGCATCGGATGGTTATCCAATTTATCGGCGAAGATATGATAAAAAAGAAGTACAGATTCGTGGTCAAATCCTTGATAATAGATGGGTGGTGCCTTATAACCCATATCTGTTGGCCATGTTGGACTGTCATGTAAACGTAGAGATCTGTTCAACTATAAAGGCTGTTAAATATTTATACAAATATATCTACAAAGGCCATGACAAAATTGTGTTCAAAGTCATTGCACATCGAACAAATGAAGTGGTAGATGAAATCACAGAATTCCAAACAGCTAGGTGGGTTACGCCTCCAGAGGCAATGTGGCGTATATACAAATTCCACTTGTTTGATATGCAGCCATCAGTCATATCTCTCCAATTGCATCTAGAAGACTGCCAAGTTATAGGTTTTCGAAAATCAACAAATTTGGACACTGTAGCCGACTCTGAATTCTTCTCAAGAACAATGTTAACACAGTTCTTCTACATGAATAAGCATAACGA
>JAOTQK010075036.1:0-10235 GCA_025642025.1 Rhododendron ferrugineum | reverse complement strand
TCGTCGATGTCGGCACCGGAGGTAGGAGGGTAACGTTCACCCTCTTTGGGAGAGGGTGAACAAAATTGCTCTCGGTTGCTGGGGAGAAGATGAAGAAGGGTACTTTTGTCTTCTTGCTTAGAAGTAAAATGCTTATCTAATTTTTCTGCTTTTCCCACTCTCATAATAGGCATGTGTACTACACCTTCCATCAGTTTGGAAGGAAAGTGTAACGGTAGCACTTTAGTCCGAAACCATAGGGAGACAAATTGCTTATTAATAAAACCTAGAGAGGTTAACTGCCAAATGACCAAACCATATGGAGGTAATCCGTACTTTGCCTTCGTGGATTTGAGAGGTTTGTTTCGTTAGACCAATCAGATATGCGTCTACGAACCCTCATGTTTTTCAATTTAGAAGATGGAGACCTAGAAATAGCACAGCTACAGTCCTTATGCAGGCAGTTGAGATTACTGAGATTGCTAAATCATGAGGACCATCCATCCAATCTTTTCCAACTGAAGGAGAATAAAAGACTGCCTGATGAAATTGGGAAATTGATTCACTTGAGGTACCTGGGGTTACGTGACACCAATATGAATGCACTCTCACAGTTCATAGGTAACTTGCATGCCCTGCAAACTCTAGAACTGAATATGAGTTATGCAATTCAGTTACCTAAGGAGATATGCGAAGCAAAGCAGCTGAGACATTTAATTGGACGTTTCAAATGGCTGTTTCGAGTGGACAATTAAACAAATCTTCTAACTCTCACAGGGGTTTTTGTCGAGGAGCAGATGGAATTTAACCCAATGGATCTGATCAATCTTCGTGAGCTTCAAGTACAATATGTCGGAAAGGGTATCAACAGATTCACACTAGATTCTATTGGTGGATTAAGAAGCCTCCAATCCTTGGACATAGATGTTTTGACAGAGGATACAACTCGATCAGATTCCTGAGGTCCACTTGCACCCGCTCTCTCGCTGCCCACACCTCCTCCAATTTAGGTTGGGAGATTGGTCGTTGGTAGATTGGAAGCTGCCAACAGAGGTGCTTCCAAATCTCAAGTACCTCTGCTTACAAGCAAGCGGTCTTACCGATCGAAGATCCTATGCCAATGTTGGAGAAGCTTCCAAAATTGACAGTTCTCTTACTGGATAGTTATCTTGGAAAGAAATTGGTTTGCACCGCTGGAGGATTCCCTCAACTCGAGATCCTACAACTTACGAATGCTTCTCTAAAGGAGATCCAAGTGGGAAGAGGAGGAATGCCTGTGCTTAAGGGCTGGTTGATAATAGTCATGAGTGGTTATGTTTCGATGCCAGATAGACTACGCTAGCTCCATCCCTGCCCCAGACCCCGGTATCAGTTGATCTAAGTGGGGTTACTAATTAAACAACTATAATTAGTTATACCTATGAGTTGAGGCAGGTCAGTAAGAGGTGGAATAAAGTATTGCAGCTTTGGATCTTTGTATTTTTCATTTCGGGAATATTAATGTTTGTTTAGACAAGTGTGCTTAGTTTTCGTTTTCTTTCATTTTGATAAGCTAGCTGATAAAACTTTTTATTTTACTACGTGTGAGTTCAGGAGCTGTGCAATATTGTGTTGCGCTCTTGGTCTCCTTTTCCCTTTTCCTCTTTTCTTCTTTCTTCTCTTCAGCGAGTACCCCTGGATTGACTCGATGATCATTGTCCAATTTTAATGAATAAACTGCTTATCTTATGTCATATTAAATTACTCTCGGTAATTTGCTACAAATACAGGAACTGTGTGGTTTTTGCTTTCACCAAAAATTTATCTTTATGGAGTTTTTTTTTTTTTTTCAATTATCGTTGGTACAATATTTTGACAATACTTGTGGGAGGACAATATAAGGATGAGAAATACGCATGAAATAGTGTTGAACACACGTTTTCAAAAGTTTTTAAATTTGCACCAATTTAAAGATCTCAATTATACTTCATTAAATCGGTCCGAAAAATCTTCAAAAACCATTCACAAAAGAGCCCTGTTATTCGCAAGGAAGATTTGCAGGGAATCACGCAAAGAAAAACGCTTTTGGGCCCATTCCGGGTCCCACAAAAATCTAGAAAAATATCCATAAATTTTTGAATATTATTTTGTGGGGCCCTGTAAAAAATCAGTTCTAACGGACATCGGTAAATATTACTTTTGGATTCGTAGGGACGAACTGAGCAGTTTATTGAATCAATCAGAAACTTACCAAAACTAAATGATAACGTCCGACGCATGGTAAAGACATTATCAATTGACAAGGCACTCATTTTTTTTTAATCCGCATTGACATGGCATTCATGTTATATATGATTCGTTTAATGAACAATTTCAATACATATTCAATGTGTATTCAAGTCCCATAGAATAGAGTAAATTAGGATTAACATATGGAAAAAAAAAAAAAAAAGAGTTCAAACAAATAATTATACCATATTCATGATCAGTTCCCAAAATGGATGTATAAACTGTGACTATCTAAAAAAGTACAATGCTTTTAATGATGTAGATCATTCAACTTCTTCAATAATATCAATACCTGAGTGTTCAGCCATATGAGTACCACATCCATCTCCAATTTGATTGGATGTCCCAAAAGTATACGCGCTTTCCTTTTTCGCTCCAATGGAACTTAGACATCTGTATACCTCCAGCATTGTTGGCCTTCCGTTCGAAGAAAACCCGATACAGTCAAGTGCTACTTGGAGAACCTGAGAGATCTCACTATCAAATCCTTTTCCAATCAATGAACTATCGATGGCATTGCGCAGATTTCCACAAATCAAAGTCCCATCAAAACCTTCACACAAATTGGACACGTCCTCGGGTTTTTCTCCTGTTATCACTTCAACAAGCAGAATTCCAAAGGCATACACATCGTCTGATTCTCTAAATTCACTCTTCTCACAGATTCTCACATTGCCGAAATTTGATCCCACTATCCTTCTCCCTCCAAAAGACGATATTTTTGGATTAAACTGCTTATCTAGAAAGATAAATTTGGAGCATATGTTGCCATGAGTTACTTTGTAGTTATAATTGTGGTGGAGCCATGCCAAACCTCTTGCTATTCCAACTGTGATTACATATCTCAGAGGCCAATTCAAAGTAGGCCTTTTGTATCCCACTTCCATTGGTTGCAACCAGTCATATAGGCTACCATTTGCCATGTAACTGTAAACTAGAAGCTTCTCTTGCTTTTCTTTGCAGAATCCCAATAGGGAAACTAAATTTTTGTGTCTTAACCGGCCGTTAGTCATTATTTCGCGCATAAACTTTTGCTCGATGTGGGGGAAATCTCGAAACCTCTTTACAGTGAGGAAATTACCGTTCCCAATTGCTGCTTTGTACAAAGTTGCCAATTTCCCTAACCCAACGACATTATCATCACTAAAGCAATTGGTTGCATTGAGGAGATATGAGTAACTCATCCTTGAGCTGTGCTTCTCCAACCTATGGATCTATGATAAGAATAGAAAACGTGGTTTTAAATTAGTTTGAGCTTTTTGTGATCAATAAAAATGAATGGACAAAATGCAACTCTTTACTACATCGACCACTACCAGACCCACAATCTTATGGTTGAAATGTAAGACAGAACCCCAGTAGTGAAGCGGAGAGGCTCCAGTCTCCAGCTGTGGAGTTAGACATTGGCACCTGCAGAGGTCATAGGTTTACTTGACTGATGCAACAAAATATGCTTAGCATAGCTTTCTTTCATAACTCAT
Organism: Rhododendron ferrugineum; assembly: GCA_025642025.1. Taxonomy (NCBI): domain Eukaryota; kingdom Viridiplantae; phylum Streptophyta; class Magnoliopsida; order Ericales; family Ericaceae; genus Rhododendron; species Rhododendron ferrugineum. The sequence goes on along the minus strand of JAOTQK010075036.1, from coordinate 6,507 downwards.
GTGTCTGGGTCAATATACATTACGACATTGTGTTTGGTCCACATTTTACACCACTGAAAAACTCATATGAACCCGACTCGTGAGCCAAAATACATTTTCTCTTTCAAAACCCATTCACAATTTAGGTGTTTCACATTTTTCCTTTGGTTCAATTAATCAAGAAGGTTGATACGTAGCAGCAGCCAAAAGCGCTGCTAAAGACATCAAAAACCGTTGCTATCGACCCTGAGGGGTTATACCAACGCTTTCCAAAAGAGTGCTTTTTGGCCGCTGGTGTAGACTTTTTCATAGAAAAATAACCAACCTTCTTGCAACTCCTGGATTTCAAACCCAGGTATTCCCGAAAGACTTCACGCACAACACATCAACCAACTACACTACACATACATTTCGGTATATGTTTGAAATAACTAATATATATGTTATATATTTAACATTAAAATTAGCAATTAAAGTTTGAATTGAACGTCATTTTGAACTTTAAACATTAAAATTAGCAATGTTAATAAACATGAAAGTTGTAGCCCTTTGTGTTATTGTTCATACCGAATTTGAAAATTGGAACAACTAGTTTTTTAGACAATTTTTTTTTCATCAGTTAAACTTAATCTATTCTATCCTAGGGAATTTGGGGAAAGGGATAGATACTTACGGGAATCGAACCATGCCCATGTGCATGGGAGTATAAGGGAGACACCAACTGCACTCCACTCCACTTGCTTTTAGACCATTTATATATTAAAAATTAAGTGCTCCAATATCAATCCGTTTGTACCGGTGCGATGATCTTATTTTTCTGATCATATTATTCTAAAGGGTCGTAATTAATTTTTGTCTCTAAGTGATGTAGAACAAGTGGCTGCCCAATTTCATGATCAATTGGACCGGTCGAAGCCTCGGAAGCCCAAACAATGCTTAATTGCAAATTACCCAATTTGACAAATTTTGGACGAGCTCAGATCAGGGTCAAACTTAGTGGTCTGATTTATTTTCGCATTGCGGTTAATACTCATGACTTAATTTGATTGATGGTGTTTTCGGCTTAATTACCTCATTTAAGCCTTCAATTTGATATTTTTGCCATTTTACGAAAGTTTTCATTCGTTCATAACTCTTAGTCGGTAGTAATTCTTTTTTAGTTGGTTCTTTTTAGGAAAGCCCTGTTTTTCTTTCCCGTTTGTAATTTTGGTATTTTTAACAATTTTTGGAATTATTTATTTTTTCAACTTTATTTGTAGGGTTTCGGGGTTACGCCTTATAAAGAAGTTGTAACCTAATGTTTTGCATCAATTTTTGTCAATAATATTTCAGAGATCCTCTCTCTTCTTGTGGATTCAAGAACTACTCCTGGCTACGAGTATCTATTTCGTTTGAATTAGTACGCTAACTAATCTCTTTATGAATTCCGCTGCGTCACTAAGGATCTCATAATGCATGAAGTATATGCTCTTTATTTAGGATCCTAAAGCGCAGATACTTAATTATAAGAGTCCTAAATACAAAAATTATTCATGACCATTTGGAATAATATGATCAGAAAAATAATATTTCATACCAGTTCAAACGAATTAAAAATTGGAGCAATTAATTTTTTGTAGGAGTTTTTAACTAGTCTAAAAAATGGTGGTGGTAAATGGGAGATCTATTTTAGCGTTTTTTCTTGGGTAAATGAGCGTCTATTCTAGCGTTTTTGCTTCGGCGCTGGAAAATGGTTGGCTTATTCCTATTGTAGCGCTAGCTGGTAGAAAAAGCGCTGGTATTGTTCAAATTTCTTATAGTCACAATTATTTCTGGTCAATTGGTGATTGCCAAAATTGTAACAAGATATCGGAATCGATCCAAACACGCTCTAAATGTAATGTTCTTCATAAAACTCGGGGAGTTTTAATTCGTAGATTGACTCAATCAATAGAAAATGCTGGGGTCGTTACTTTCGCAGATGTATATCAAGTATAAACTTAACAAAAAACCAGAGAGAGAGAGAGAGCTGTGTCCTCTCTTCCTTACCTTGGCGTTCAGCACTCTGTCAACTGTAGTTTGCTTTCGGATTCTTAACTGAGCTAGTTGTTTCTGTGCCTTGGTCTTTTTCTTCTCCTCCTTCTCCTTCCTCCATTTCATATTTATTTCCATCACCCTGTCTGCAAACGTATTGGGCATGTAAAACCAAGTCACAACAAATAACAAAACAGCTGCAACTGACCATCCAAACGCAAACCAATTCAAGAAAACTTTAAGATTATCCATTGATGACCGAAACAGATGAATTTGATGGCATGCATTCAGAGACAGTTTCCTGAGAGAGAGAGAGAGAGAGAGAGAGAGAGGGGACTTGACCTGAGAGAAGACGGTACAAATCTAGAGTCTTGCGTCAATTAGGTAGGTGGGGAGAACACGGTAACCATAAATTGAAGAAGAGCGGAGGATATTTCCAAGAGAAATGATACACCCACCGAATTTGCACCATCGCACCGCCCACCGCGTGCCCGCCGGGCCCACTCCGGCCACCGGACGGTCGATCCAAACCGTCCAAAAATTCTATAAAAAAAAACCGAGTGGGCCCACGCGAGAATCAACGGCATCCAACATGTGTAGGTGCTCGAACCAAACTTACATTTTTTAACGGCTTGGATCATCTGATTTTTGGAAGTTTGGATCGAGCACTTACACACATCGGATGCCGTTGATTCTCGCGAAGACCCACTCGGTTTTTTTTTTTAGAATTTTTGAACGGTTCGGATCGGCCGTCCGGTGGCCGGAGTGGGCCCGGCGGGCATGCGTGGGCGGTGCGGTGGGTGCAAATTCGGTGGGGTATCATTTCTCTAATAGCAATTTCCATTTCTGGCTGATGGATTCTGAGTTATGATGTGTGATGGGTGGAGCCCACCACTATGAGATTCGTGAGAAATTCTTCGGTAGCGGATGGATATATCCCACATGATATCCGTTCGGCACATTCGGATTGTCCAATACACTTTTGAACAATTCGGATTAAAACTCTTTCTCTCTCTTCTCACCCCAACACTCTCTCTTCTTTTTCTCTCTCTAAATCTGAGCCGTCCAAAAATGCAATGGACGGCTTAAAAACGCAGAACGGGCACACATGGTACCAGGTACTGAAAATTTTTATGCTGTGTTTGGATTCATTTTTGAAAAATATTTTTCAAAAAAAGTAGGGGTAATAAGTAGAGAGAGATAGAGAGATAAATGATTGGAAGTAGGGAGAATCTAGGAGGAATCTTTTGAAAAATTCTTTTCAAAAATGGATCCAAACAAAGCATTAGTGATTGTCAAAAACGCAATCTCCCCTTTCTCTCCCGGAACCGGGGACACAGCCAGCCAAGCTTCCCATCCTAGCAACCTGCCAAGCGGGTAAAACAGGGTCGTTTGACCAGCAGTTGCCACAACGGGCAAACGGCGTCATTGGTTGGCAGAATAACTGCTATTCATTTTTTATTTTGGAGCAAGCTATTTAAAACCACAAATTTCCTGAACGTCTGTGTACCATATTATAAACAGGTGTGTACCATATTATATAGAGGCTACGTTCAGGAAATTTGTGGTTGTAAATAGTCCGGCCCTTTATTTTTTGTGGGGCCCATTGGGTCCTATAAAAATGATTCAAATTGTAAGTTATTATTAAAATAATTTTTTTTTATGAATTTTTGAAAAAAATTAGCTCAATCTAATATCAGTAAGTGTTGTTTAACAATTCGAATGACGCCTTCCGAATTCTGAAACATCTCTTACCGATATCAAATTGTACTAATTTTTTTCAAGAACCCATAAAAAAATATTTTAACAATAAACTTACAGTTTGAATCGTCTTTGTAGAACCTGTAATGAGTCTCACAAAAATCAAAATATCGCAAGTTATTTTCAAAATGTTTTTCTATGGGTTCCTGAAAAAAAATTAGCACAATCCTATATTGGTAAGGATTGTTTCAAAATTCATAGGATGTTTCAGAATTCGTAGAGCTCGTTACGAATTCTAAAATAGCACTTACCGATATCACATTGAGCTGATTTTTTTCAAGAACCCATAAAAAATATTTTAAGAATAACTTGTGGTTTGAATCATCTTTGTGGAACCCGTAATCAACCCCACAAAATTAGAAGGGCCGGACTATTTGCGACGACAAATTTCCTAAACGTAGTCTGTGTACCATATTATATACAGGCTACGTTCAGAAAATTTGTGATTGCAAATAGTCAGGCCCAATTAGAAAATGAATAACACTTTGTTCTGCCAACGAAACAAGTAATGCTTGCATGGTAACGACGCCGTTTGTCAACTGGCAACTGCTTCCATGGTCAAACGACTCCGTTTTGCCCGCTTGGCAGGTTGCTAGGTAGGGAAAGCTTGGCTGTGTCGCGTTCCTTGGTCTCTTTTTCTCTTTTCTTGTTTTTTTGGCAAGTACCCCTTGGTTGACTCGTCAATGATTGTCAAATTTAGTGAATAATCTGGCAGTGAAAAATTTATAAATTTTTATTTGTGGTTGAGAAGTTGTTAGGAGTTTCTAGTAATGAATAACAGAATAAGTAGTTGAGAAATGCCAAATTATTTTCCGATAGTGAATAAGTTGTTGATGAATTTGTAAGTAGAGTTACTGTAGCAAAAAAAATTGTTGTCTATTTTTTGTTAGTGGAAACGAGATGGTAAAATGATGAAATTTTTTTGTTAGTAAAAATGAGATGATAAAATGCATTAAGTTTTTAGTGTTTTTTATGAGTGGAAAACACCCCTTAGTTGCTTATCTTATGTCATGTTAAATTATTTTCAGTAATTTGCTATAAATACACGGGTAACATGCAAAACAAGAAAAGTGTAGAAATCTTGAATATTCTGGATGCTACCATTCACCATTTCTCCTTTGTTCTCTTCCTATTTACTACTACGTACTTATCTACCTACCTACTAGAAAATGTTGGCAGTACACAAACAATGATTGTGATCCACACTTCGTTTGAAAATCTTTTTTTTTTTTTTTGGTAAGTTCGTTTGAAAATCTTAATGAAGCCAAACGCCACTTGCGAAACTCCTCGCCCCCTTAATTCACATCTATCCACACTTGACTTGATATAAATTATACGTACGTAGACGATTTGCATCGTTCGTGTCGCCTCATTTTGTATTTGCTCTACTACTAGAATTTTTTTGAGAGAAATGGCGGAGGGAGAGGAAGTAAGCAACAAGCAGGTAATTTTGAAGAATTACGTGAGGGGTTTTCCGAAAGAGTCAGATTTCGAGGTGAGGACTAGTAAGATACGACTCAAGGTTCCAGAGGGTTTGAACTCGGTTTTGGAGAAGAATCTCTACTTGTCCTGTGACCCTTGCATGCGTAGCCGCATGCAGAAGTTGGAAGGTGCTTACTCCTACGTCAAGCCCATCACTCCCGGTTCGGTTAGTCCAACATTCATTCCAGCTATACACATTCATGTGGGCTCCACCAATAACATTGTGGAAATAAAATATTAGGATACATAAAAAATAGTCCATTAAACTCTCCAGGAAAAGAAACAAATGATCCAGATTAACTGAATCTGACCATTCGATCATTTCCTTTCTTAAAAAGTTTCATGGACTGTTTTTGCTGCACTAAGAAAAATTATCACATGATGGCTCTCCAAGAGGAATAAATAATTATTCGGTTGTAAGCAAAATTATTAGCCATCAGGACTTCACGAACAAATCGGTTCATTTGGAGCCCAAACCCTTGGAGGAGGACCGCTACCAAGTCCTCCACCACCACCACCACCACCACAATTTTTTCTTTTGCTAGACGATACGCATGGTGTTAATATATTAATCAACTGCGAGCTCCTCGTGCAACTCGAACTCCGAACCCCACCAGAGAGAGAAGTAAGCAAACCAACTGAAGTAAATTATTTTCTCAACCACTACACACTTACCCATAGCTTGGTTTCTCAACCGCCACACATTTACATTGGTTTTATCATGTGATAGTGAAGGCCCACCAGAGTACAAACTCGCGGCAATGGGATTGAGAGGTTGAATTCTCCTACAAGAAGTGGATATAAATGTTTGATGTGAATGCTCCAGTTTTCCTCCTATGCTGAGTCCCTAATTCAGGTTTCAGTAATGATTCTCATACAGATAATTTTGCACATATCTTGTACGTACATGTTTAAAATATTTTTTGGAGGGTTTTTGTAAAAAATCAACTTCAACGGATATCGATAAGGGTTTTCTCAGAAATTGTAAGGCGAATCATTCTATTTTGCCCTACGAATTCTGAGAAAGCTCTTACCGATATCCGTTACAGCTAATTTTTTACAGGAACAATCCAAAAAATATTTTTAAAAATATGAACAATTCGGATTATTTTATGAGACACCGATATAAATCTCACAAAAATGCACGTGCAAGATACGTACAAAATTATCTGGGCAAGTTGCCTGGCTGTTCAAGATTACCATAAAAAGGGGCCGACAGACAAATGTACGGCAAAATATCCGCTTGAAAAGCCAAACCGATTCTACCCACCC